>JAQQSW010020201.1:0-10900 GCA_028646575.1 Pseudocheirus occidentalis
TCAATTTGATGTAATCAAGATTGTCTATTTTGCATTTTATAATGCTTTCCAAATCTTCTTTGGCCATAAAGTCTTCCCTGCACCATAAATCTGACAGGTAAACTATTCCTTGCTTCTCCAGATTATTTACAGTATCGAGAAGGCCCCATCTTTTTTAACAAAAGTATTCTTCATGGTGCAGTTTGGCAGCCTAGTGAGTAGATTCAAGCCTTGAATCAGGAAGACTCATCTTTGTGAGTTCAAATCTGGCACTTACTAGCTGTGTGACTCTGGGTAAGTAATTTCATCCTGTTTGCCTCAGTTTCCTCATCTGTAAAATGAGCTAGAGAGAGAAATGGCAAACCACTTCAGTATCTCTGCCAAGAAAACCCCAAATGGGATCACAGAGAGTCAGACACAACTGAACAAAAACAATTCTTCTAGTGATCTTGTATGACTTCTAGTCAAGGAATATCACAGTCCATCAATCAATAAACAAATATTTATTAAGCACCTACCATTTTCCAGGAATTACTCTAAGTTCTGTGGATACAAAGAAAGGTAAAAAACAATCATCCAGATCAGAGTTGTCAAATTCAAGGTCTTGGCTTGCATGCCACTCTCAAAATTGGGCCAAAATCAGATTAAAATGTAATTAATTGAAAATGTTTAACAGAATAGATTTTACATACAGTAAAATGTAGATAATATTCATTTGTGGTTTTCTAAATCAATATGTGACCCATAGGAATCCTGTTTCTATTTGAATTTGACACCACTGATCATACCCATTTACTGCAGATGTTACTCAAGGTTCTGTCCTGAGCCCTCTTCTCTATACAATCTCCTTTGATAATCTCATTAGCTCCCATGAGTTTAATAATCATCTGCAGATGATTCTCTAACTTTAATCTCTTTCCTGAGCTCCAGTCCCACATCACCATTTGAGACATCTTGAATTGGATGTACCACAGGCTTCTCAAACCCAAGCATGCCTAAAATGGAACTCACCATCTTTTCCCCAAAACCCTCCACTCTTCCCAACTTTTGTATTACTGTCAAGGGCACCAACATCTTCTCAGTCACAGTCTCACCAACATCCTTGACTCCTTGCTAACACGTACACTGTTGTCAGAGTCTATTGTCAAAGCTTGTTATTATTTCCTTCACATTTCTCATAGACATCCCCTTTTCTTACTCACACAGCCACCATCTTGGTACAGTTTGGTATAGACCATTACAATAGCTTTCTAATTGATTGTCCTGCGTCAGATTTCTCCCACTTCAATCCATCCTCCACATAAGTGCCAAAGCAAACTTTCTAAAGTCTAAACAGGTAAAAAAAAAAAACTATGTCACCCTGCTGTTCACTGAAATTTAGCCTTTTCCTTTTACCCTGAAAAGCAAATATAAATTCCTCAGTTTGGCATTTAATGTTCTTCACCAACTGACCACGTCTACTTTTCTTGTCTTCTTACATATTACTATTCTGTGCATTCTAAAGTCCACTCAAATTGGTCTTCTTATGGTTCCTTATGCATGACACTCTATCTCTATGCCTTTACATAAGCTGTCCTCCATATCTGGAATGCATTCCCTTCTAACTTCCACCTTAGAGAATCTCTAGTTTCCTTCAAGATTCACCCCAAAGATTACCTTCCATAATGAAGTCATTTAGACTCCCCCCAAACTGTTAATGTCTCCCCCCCAAATTACCTTGTATCTGTTTTGCATGTGTCATTGTAACACAGCTTCCACCCACACCTGGGATGGTTTTTCCTGAAAGACAGCCCTGTACTTTGTGTAAGGAAATATGACTCCTGATTGGCTGAGAGAAATCTGCTATACACCCGCATAAGGGAGATTGTTGGAAGACACCCTGTGGAGAAGTATCTGTGGAGAAGAGATGGTAATGAAAGGAAAGCATGAACTTTTGAATAGCCATGAGGACCCTGAGAGCTGTAGACTTGTAAAGGGAGCCAATTCCCCTACTAAGTCTTTGAAAACCCAGAGATACAGAGAATGGTTTCATCTTAATGAGATCCTTCATTCTCTCAGTAGTTGAGCTGAGGTGTTTTACATCATGCCCCGTTGAACAATTCCTTTACTATTGTGTATTCTTTTGTCTGTTCTAATCTATATAACATCCAATATCTCTCAGACATCCTTTTTCTCCACTTACAATCACCAGCTTGGTACAATATTTTATCACCTCTCATTTTGATCATCACAATAGTCTTCTAATTGATCATCTCACCTCAAATTTCTGCCCCTGGAATCCTGATTTCTGTTCACTGTTTTCCTTGGATAAAAGACTTTACTCACTACTTATGATGATCTTTTGTGTAATCAGCACACGGATGAAAGGAACAAAGCTGGTGATATTAAGATAACTGCTGCTCTCCTCTTGAGGATGACCAGGGAAGGTAGTTTGGATCCTAGTCCACCACCCCCAAAAGGCTGCATCCATAGGCTTGAAGATATTCAAGGTGTGATGAGTCAATAGATACAATTCCAAAACAATATCCCTCTTAGAGTTTGGAAAGGTACGTAGCAATAACACAGCTATGGCTCTCCTCCTGCTCCCCTCAAAGGCATAAATTGCAATCTCCCTTGGAGATTGGTGGGCCAGATGCAAAATCAGATATCTATGCCATATTTGACCCAGTGATTTTTGTATATTTACACTGCATTCACATATGCCTTCACATATGTTTATCATTTTTCCCACTAGACTATAAGTTCTTGAAGAGAGTGTTTCACTTTGATCTTTGGAAGCCCAGCACCTGGCACAATCCCTGGCATATTGTAGGTACTTCATAAATTTTTGTTTTTCAATCAGTTGATTGCTTGGCCATGATACTCCCCTGCTCAAAAAGCTTCAATGGTTCCCTCTTCAATCAGATGCTCACTGAAAGATTGTAAGGAGGATATATTTTTCATCTTTATAACATTTAGAAGAGGTGTGTGTGAATCTGTGAGTGATGAATGACCTTCATCTGTCTTCAGCTCTTCGGATGCCCTGGAAACTCTGAATGGGGTGTGGGGAAGAGAGGTTGAAGATGAAGGGCTTGCTTAGCAAGTTAGCCATCAGTAAGAATCAGATTTCAAAGGCCTGTCTTTTCTGCTTTTGGAGGCTCTGCACCTAAAAACTGGTCATGAAGAGTAGAACATGTAGCATCTAATGAGTCTATTGAGAGTCTATGCCTGGAAAGTGTAGTGGGAAAGGGGGAAGGCTGCCACATTACAGGGAGTAAGCACCCTGTCTGCTGCACCACGAATTTTAAATATAAAACAACATAGTAGAAGTTTTATCATTTGGGGACACTGAGGAGCAAGAACTGAAGGAAGGGCTCCAGATGGAAGAAGCCTGGGATGCAGACCTAGCCAGGTCAAGAATTCGAGAACCTGGGACAAATTTAGTAGAGGTTTAGGAGGAGGAAGGCTAAGCTACCACCACTATTAGTGCCTCCCCTCTCCTGGCTTATTTTGTGTGCATTTCATATAAGCATGTCTAATATGGGTAATGGACTGGGAACCTCTACTGCAGTTGGGCAGACATGCTTTGGTTCCATGGGGAAGTACACGTGTGCTCTGGCCCTTTGCTGAAGGATATGAACAATCAGCAGATCCAGGATGATCCCCTGGTGGCTCCATGACTGTAAACTTGGCAAGTGAGATAGGAAGAGTCACTCATTCCATGGGCCACAAGAACTAGGAGAGCCAGCTTCCAGTTTCTTTTGAGTTAGTCTCTGTGTTAGAATATGGCCAATGCCAAGTTTCTCTAGGAATTACAGCAAGAGAGCCAAGCATGTGCCCCTCACCATGGAGCCAACTTACACATGCCCAGCTCCACAGGAGGTTCTCCAGTCTAGCAAATCAGGGAATTCTCCCAATTATCTGTTATACTTATCTCCCTCCATAGAACAAGTTGCTTAAGGGAAGAAGCTTTTTTCATTTTTGTCTCTGTATCTCCAGCACCCAGCACAGTACTGGGTACATATTATGTCCTGAATATCCCAATAGATCTGTGATCTCATTAATTAATTTCTAACAATGCAGATCACAACCCATCTGTGCCTGTTCATCCATCATAGAAAAATCCTGTCCAGATTCTCCCAAAAATTCTTCTCAATAGGTCCACATCCAATGTGCTGAAGGCCTTCCTCAATTTCTCCCAATGAAGCAATGGACCATTGAAGCCCTCTGGCTCTTCCTTTGTCATTTTTTATCTAACTGTATGACCAACCCTATCTTCTCTTCCTACTGTACAACTCCTTGATAACATCCTGTAGTCTTTCTCTTCTCTGGTCTTCTGTCTCTTTGGGTCCTCTCTCTCTTTCTCTGTCTCTCTGTCTCTCTCTGTCTCTCTCTTTTCTCTCTCTCTCTCTCTCTCTCTCTCTCTCTCTCTCTCTCTCTCTCTCTGTCTCTCTCTCCCCCCCCCACTTCCCCTCTTAGAAGGGACAGAGCTCCATTCTGTCTTTGAAAATCTCCCTCTAACACAAGATAAAACATCATTACACAACTTGGATGAAAGTTCAGTTAACATAATGATTTGCCGAATGGAACAACAGTCACTTAAAATGTTAGGGTATCCTGGAGAGTTTTTTTTTTCTCTCCCCAAACTGTTCATTTCAGGTAAGGTCCTCTGGAGAGAGGTAATGACCTTAATTAGATTAAAGTAAACTCTCAAACTAGTTACCACCCTCATCTTATCTTCAGGGATAACAGAATTCCTCTATGATCTCTTACTTACTTTTTCAAATGAGTTAGACTTTGCAAAGGATATTAAAAAGGATCTCAGAACTGATCCAACAATTCTAGAGAGCAATTTGGAACTATGTCCAAAAGGCTATAAAAAAAAACCGCATACCTTTGACCCAACAATACCACTACTAGGCCAGTTCCCCCCAAAGAGATCAAAAGAAAAGGTCCTATATTGTACAAAAACATTTGTAGTATTCCTTTTTGTGGTAGCAAAGAATTGGAAATTGGGGAATGGTTGAACAAGTTGTGGTATATGATTGTAATGGAATACTAATGTCCTAAAGAAATGACAAAAGGGAATGCTTTCAGAAGAATCTAGGGAGACTTACAAGAATTGCTACAAAGTCAATTGAGCAGAAGCAGGAAAACATTGGACATAGTAACACCAATATTGTAAGGATCATCAACTGTGAATGACTTCGCTACTCTGATGAAGACTATGTTCCAAGACAATTTGGAAGGACTTATGAAAAATGCTATCCACCTCCAGACAAAGAACTAATAGAATCTGAGTTGAAATTGAAGCATACTTTTGAAATTTTCTTTATTATTCTTGGGTGGGTTTTTTCAGTCTGTTTATTTTTTTGCAACATGATTAATACAGAAATGTTGTGCATGGCTATGCATGCATAAGCTATGTCAAAGTACTTGATTCTCAAGGACGGAGGAGAAGAGAGAGGGACAGAATTTGGAACTCAAAATTTTAAAAAGAGAGTGCTCAAAAATTGTTTACATGTAATTGAGAAAAAAATAAAAATTTAATACTACGAATAAAGTCACAAATAAATAAATAAATAAATAAAAGGATATTGGACTAGGACACTAAGTATGAGCAGAGTTTTTATTCAGGTAGGACCAAAGACATCAGACTAAAGTATTGTGCTAATATTCTTTTGTAATATGTAGTCAAAAGCAGAAAGACACTCTCAAGCTTTCACTGAAGAATTTTAGTATCGATTGTTAGACACTGGAGACACTGGTACAGGACCACCCAGTGACATGACCCAGCATCAAAGAAGGTGCTGTGCTCCATAAGCAAAGCAGAATCAAAGAAACACAAAGGAGACACGAGATGCACAAGCCTCGTGACATCTCCATCCAAAATCTTCAAACTCTTTGTGCCTGACCTGTGGTAGAGCTTTCCAAACTTCGACTGACCAGACACAATCAAACACACTGCGCCTTGACCCCAAGATCATGCTGTCATTGTCATATGAACGACAAACAGCAAACTCCAGTGGTTCCTTCTACCTCCCAGATGAAAAACAATCTCCTCTGACTTTTAAAGTCCCCTAACCTGGCCCCCTTCTACCTTGGCGGTCTTCTTACCTACTCACTCCTACTTACTCTGTGATCCAGTGACACTGACCTTCCTGCCATCTCTCAGGAAAGACACTCTGTCTCCTGACACCCGACATTTTCCATGACTGTCTCCATTCCTTCTCATCTCTGCCTCCTGGCTTCCAAATTTTACCAAATTTTAGCTAAAGTCCCATTTTCTGCATTAGAATTGTTTCCCAGTCCCTATTAATTCCAGTGCCTTCCTTCTGAAATCATCTCCAATTTGTCCTGTCTGTGTCTTCTTTGCATATGGTTGTTAGCAGGTTGTTTCCCCATCAGACTGTAAACTCCTTGAAAGCAGGGGAACTGATGGCAAATGATTTAACTTGAAAAGGCTACAAGCCAAGACTAAAGTGGAAGGAGAGTTGGTGCATGATTTTTTGTTCTGAGATGATTATGTACTCAAGGCAGCCTCTGAGGCTGAGATATAACAAAGTATAGATCCATGTTTGGCTATTTATGCTAGTTTTGGCCTAACAACACCAAGAAAACACAAGTTCTTCACCACATAGCACTATGCCATCTGTACATGGAACCATCAGGTACAACAAATGGAGAAATTTTGAACGCTGTGGATAAGTTAATTTAGCTTGGCAGTATACTTTCCAGGGATGTACACATAGACAATGAAGTTAACACATGCATTGCCAGAGCTAGCTCGGTGTTTGGGAGGAAAGTGTGGGAGGAAAGAAGTATTATGCTATCTACCAAACTGAAGATCTATGGAGCCATTATTTTGACCTGATTGTTGTATGCCTTTGAAACCTGGTTAATATACCAGCGCCATGCCAGGAAACTGAATCGCTTCTATTTGAATTAGGAAAATTCTGAAATCACCTGACAGGATAAGGTACTGGACACTGAGATCCTTTCTCAAGTTGAACTACCAAGTATTCAAACTGTATTGCAGAGAGCGCAACACTGATGGGCAGGACATGTTGTTCAAATGCCAAACATTCACTTGCCTAAAAGATTATTTTATGGAGAACTCACACAGAGCAAGCACTCAAAGGGAAGTCAAAAGAAACAACACAAGGACACTCTCAAGGTCTCTCTGAAGAACTTTGAAATTGATAGTGTGACATGGGAGACACTGGCAAAGGATCATCCAGCATGGTGTGCCCACATCAGAGAAGGTGCCATGCTCTGTGAGCAAAGCAGAATTGAAACAGCTCAAAAGAAACATGTGATGCACAAATTTAGAGACATCTCCAACCCAAATGTTCATATACAAAATTCGTGCCTAACAATAAGGTCAAGCCTTCCAGGAACAAAGGGCAAAACCCAACCATATATGATGTACATATATATGAGAGGTTTCCTTTACATATATATGTGTGTATGGAATATATAAATACTTACACATACATATTTACATATATGTAAGAGCTTTCCTTTTATACATATGTATTTCCCATATGTGTGTTTATGTGTGCATGTGTACATGTATGTGTGTATGTATGTGTATGTATAAGATTTTGTCTTTTCTGACTTTTGTCTCTTTGTGGTTTACACCCGGTAGATGGTAGGTTAAAAGGTGGCCTCATTTTATTGACTTTTTCCCTGTCCGTCCCCCATGACTGGACCTCTTACCCTCTTCATCGCCACCTCCTGGCTTCCTGCACATCTCAGCTAATATCCCACCATCTGGAAGATTCCTTTCCTGATCCCTTTAATGCTAGCACCTTCTCTCTGTTGATCACTCCCAATTTATCCTGTATACGGTTGTTGCATATTGTCTCCCCATTAAACTGTGAACCTCTTGAGAGAAGGAAATGTATTTTGTTTTCTTTTGTAATCTCAGGGCTTAGCACAGGACATGCATGACACATAGTAGGAGCTTAATAAATGTTACTTGACTAATTTTGTCATATATTTATGAATTCTTTCTTCAAGAAGTGCACAAGAAAACTCTAGATGAGACAAGAACAGAAAAAAAAACCAAATCACAAAACAAAAGTGACAAAACAATGAGTTACCAATGTGGGAGTTGCTATTCATTGCAAGATCAGCTGTCAGTGTGCAGCGAACTCATCGATTGGTTAGAGCAAAGGTCAAAATCAATACCTAATTAGAAGAAAGGATTAAGATGAGGAGATACTGTGTGTAATTACAGCAGCTCTAGCTCAACTTGTTTAAACAAACCATCAACTTCAAAAAACCCAGTTCAGGGGCCACTTCCAACAGGAAGCTAAAAGTGAATCCTTTCCCTACCATCCCACTGCCACCATTCCCAGTTCCCTCCTCAAGAAGTTGCCAGCTTGCATTTAATTTTCTATGTCCCTGTTTCCTGCTCCCTCTACCCCCAATAAAATGCCAGCTCATGGAAAGCAGGAAATATTTCCTTTTTGTTTTTGTATTCTGAACACCTCAAACCGTACATAATAAGCACTTCATATATGTCTATTGAATAAATGAATGACAAACAGAATATGGACAAAAATAAGAGCACCGACCTTAACCATGATTATTTCTTAGAGAAACTTAACAATTAAATTTAACTCAACTCCATGAGTGTTTATTTAAATGATTCCCAGGTATAAGCTGGCTCAAATCCTCAGTCGAATTAACAGGTTGGGTCCCCAGAGCAAGACTAGTTCTCTCCCTTCATGGCTCTCAAAATGGTCCTGGAGGGAGAAGGGAATTCTCTACTATTGCTTTCCACTCAGTATCATTTGACCAGTTAGGTTGGTTTCTCTTGAAGTTCAACTTGAGAAAGGACCTCAGTGTTCATCCACTAGTGCCCCCAATAATTTTGCCTGGTTGATAGCACCTTAATATTGCTGATGTCAAATGATATTTTAAATGATATTTACTGAAAAGACACCAAGCAAGGACCAAAACTTTTTCCCAAATCAGGGCACACTCTCCTCTACCATCTTGGTCTGTAAGGAGATTATACTCAAGTTTCAAGCAATAGCTACAAAGTCTTCCTCCTACCAAGTCCTCTTCTAGGAACAGCATAGCCTAGGGACAAGTCTCTGCTTGCTGGTGTCTCTCTCAGCTGCCCAGTCGATTTACTGCTGCAGCTGGGTCAAGCAGGTTGCTCACCTGGATTTGGCTGGCTTCCTTAGTTTAGCTGCTCTGGATGCAGCAAACCCTACTATGATCTTCCACGATTGGACCTCTGATGGCTCTTGAGAATGTATGACACTTACATGGTCATTCCACCTTCAATCCTCATTTATCCAGGATCAAGGAAAACTCAACAGCACTATAACAGAAGAAACAAAAGTGACATGTGTTTGAGGCCAGATGGCGACCAAATGGAAGAGGATCTCCCTCTACCAGAGTCTTACAGCATTTTTCCTTCATTCCTTGAAAGCCTCACAAGAGAAAATTCAAATTCTTTTGCTGGAATTTTTTGTCCGTACACTTAGTTCTAGCTCAACAGCTAATTGAAAGACTTTTCAGCTACATGCAAAAAGCCTACAGGAAACAGTCACAGAATGCCTCCAGGGTCCCTCCTGCATTACATGTCAACAGGCAGGCTCCCAAAGGATCCCAAGAAGGATGTACAGTAGGCAGAGAGAACTATGCATGCCCCAAGGACTGTGCCCCCACTGACTAGTCTCCCCTCCTTCCTTACATAAACACCTATTACTATGTATCAGACTCTGTGCTGCACTATAAAGACAAAAAACAAACAGTTCTTGTCTGCAAAAACTCCCATTCTACTGGGATACAAAACAGTCATCACAAAGATTAGGTCCAAAGAGTCTAGAAAGTAGCTTAGACAGTAATGCTTGGTCTCCTTGCTAAGCAGAAATACTGTAGCCAAAAAAACCATTAGAGTATATAGTCATTTACCAAACATTACCAGAAATATCACTTTACAAAAGAATAAAAAGTAGTTGAGTGGAAAATAAGAGACTGGCATGAGATTCAAGGAAGACAGACTATCTTGAGGACACTTATAGATGAAACCAGAAAGGAGGGCAACAACTTGATATGAAATGAAACAGATCCACCAACATCTTTATAATGATTCATCAGTTATAGTGATGAAAGCTACCATCACATTTAGAACTTTAATAAGTCATGTGCTTGAGTGGCAAAGGCACTGCAGAGAATCAAAGAAATTAAGAACTGAAGGAATCTCAAAGGGCATCTGGTCCAGCCCACCCCTGAGCAGAAATCTCCCTACCATATTCTCAACAAGGAGCCTCCAGTGATGAGGAAGTCACTCCTTCTAAAGGTCAACATTTTCCCCTTACAGACAGCTTTTATTGTGAGACTGGGTTTTGTTTTTGTCTTTTTTTAACCTTACATTGAGTAAAAATCTCTCTCTCTGTAACTTTCACCCCCTACTTTGTTCTGCTGGGCCCAAGCAGAATGAGTCTAATCCCTTTTCCATGTGACAGCCCTCCAAATACTTAATAATCACTGTTATCTCCAAGACTTCTCTCCAGGGCTTCTTAAACTTTTTCCACTTGTGACCCCCATATGGGGTCACAACCCACGGTTTAAGAAGCACTGTGTGAAGTTAACCATCTCCACCTCTTTCAGCCAATCCACATATGGCCTGCCATGTAGTCCCCTCAGCATCCTGATCATCTTAATGTGTGTACGTTCCAGTTTGTCCATGCCCTTCCTAAAATATGGTGCTCAGAACTGAACACAATACAGACACAAACATGGTCTGACTAAGGTAAAGATTCGCCTACTGCGGGGGCGGAGCCAAGATGGCGGCGTAGAAGCAGCAAAGCACCGCAGCTCCCACACAAACACGCTAAAAAACTCATAAAATGGGACGCTAAACAGATTTTCAAGCTCCAAAACTCTCCACCAGACAGAAAGCACTACAGGCAGC
>JAQQSW010020202.1:0-10899 GCA_028646575.1 Pseudocheirus occidentalis
AGATGGATCTCCCTACCACAGTGCTTGTATATCTTGTTTTCCAGTTGCTTGTGAATACTATTAATGATAATAATATATACAACATATATCTATATATTATGTATGTATTATCATTATTTTATATAACATATTATATATGTAATATATATATTTTTATCATTGATTTTAGAACTTTAAATTCTAATTTTTTTCTCTTCCTCCCTCATCACTCACTCCCCTTTAAAAACAAATAATTCAATATAGGCCATACATGTGAAGTTATGCAGAACATCTCCACAATGGACATATTGTGAAAGATTGACTATAGTTCCCTCCTCCCTATTCTGCCACTCACTTGTTCTATTCTCTACCTTGTCCCTGTCCCTTTACAGAAGTGTGTGCTTCTAACAACCCTCCCCCCAAGCTACCCTCCCCTCCTTCATCCCCCCTCTCATCCCCTTTCCCCCTACTCTCCAGTAGACAAAGATACCTAATTTAGAGTGTATGTCATTCCTTCCTAAGCCAAATTCCATGAGAGTAAGGTTGAAACATTCCCTTTTGCCTTTCTGTTCTTCCCCTGCATTGCAACAGTTATCCCTCACCTCTTCTATGTGAGAGAATTAACCACATTCTGTCTTACCCTTTCTCCTCTCATTCTATTCCTCTCCCACCAGTCAATTTCACCTTTTAAAGTATTATCCCATTCTATTCAATTGATCCTTTGCCCTCTATCCATGTACACATATATACCCACATTCACATATATATTCATACTCATATATACCCTCCTATATAGACACATGTGTATATATAATTACATATTGCACATAAACAAATGCATATACATACACAAATATATATACATATACATATATGTATATATGTTTGTACACACATACATACATACATACACACATTTATATTCCCTTCAACTATCCTCATACTGAGAAAAGTTTCATAAGTTACGATTATCATTTTTCATGTTGGCATGGAAATAGTTCAACTTTGAAAAGTTTCTTATGAATTCGTTTCCATATTTACTTTATCATGCTTCTTATATTTGAATGTCAAATTTTCTATTCAGTTCTGTTTTTTTCAGCAAGAATGCTTGGAAATTCTCCACCTCATTGAATGACCATATTTTCCCTCTGGAACATTATACTCAGTTTCCCTGGGTACGTGATTCTGGGTTTTAATCCTAGCTCCCTTGATCTCTGGAACATCATATTACAGACCCCTCAGTCCTTTAATGTAGAATCTGATAGATCCTGGGTTATCCTGATCATGTTTCCACAGTATTAAAATAGTTTCTTCTTGGCAGCTTGTGATATTTTCTCCTTGATCTAGGAACTCTGGGACCTGGTTATAACATTTCTAGGAGTTTTTTTTTTGGGGGGGGAACTTTTTCAAGGGGTGAATTCTTTAAAGTTCTATTTTTGCCTGTGGTTCTAAAATATTAGGGCAATTTTCCTTGAGAATTTCTTGAAGGATGATTTTTAGGTTCTTTTGCTCATGTTTTTCAGGTAGTCTAATAATTTTTAAATTGTCTCTCCTGGATCTATTTCCCAGGTCAATGGTTTTTTCAAGGAGATATTTCACATTGCCTTCAAATTTTTCATTTGTTTGGATCTGTTTAATAGTATCTTGAATTTTCATAAAGTCATTAGCTTCCATTTGCTCCATTCTAATTCTGAAGGAATTAATCCCTTCAGAAAGCTTTTGAGATTCCTTTTCTATCTGGCAAATTTGACATTTTAAGGCATCCTTCTGCTCATTGGCTTTTTCAGCCTCTTTTGCCATTTGAGTTAATCTGGTTTTTAAGGTGTTACTTTCTTCAGTCAGGTTGTTGACTCTCTTTTCATGATTTTCTTGCATCATTCTCATTTCTCTTCTCAATTTTTCTTCCACTTGTCTTATTTGGTTTTCAAAATCCTTCTTAAGCCCCTCTATGGCTTGTAACCAGACTACATTTTTCTTGGAAGCTTTTGGTGTGGGAATTCTGACTGTGTTGTCTTTCTCCCATTCCATGCATTGATCCTTTTTGTCCCCCAAATAGAACCTAAACGTGTATTGCTGGGCTTGCTATGCTTCCTGTGACTGCTCATGTTGCCAATCAATTACTTGACTTTGGGGTTCAGTAGAACTTTGCTTTCAGAGGAGAGCCATTGTACCAAAGTACTGGGGGTTTTTCAGCTGCCTGAGCTATTAGGAGGCTGCCATCTCTGCAGCGCCCATAGCTTTGGCTCACTGGTCACACACCTCAAGACCACCACCCAAGACCACAATCCTGATCCAGGCAGGTTAAGGCAAGAACACTTAGCCTCTGAATGTTCTCTAGGCCCTCCTGCAATCTGCAGGCGAGGAGCTCTGAAGCAGCCATGTGGAGGTGGGTGGAGGATTGCCACTTCTGCTACTTTCTTGCCCTGGGGCAGACAGCCAGACCCACTCCTTTCCCCCAAATTAAGCCAAGTTGCACTGACCTTTCACTTTGTCCTTGGCTCTCATGGGTTGATAATTATGGAAACTGCCACAGCTTCTTTTGATCCAGTCCCTCAAGTGCTCCAGCCATGGCTTGTCCTGACTGCACTGGAGGTAAAGCCATAGTTTCAGGCCAGGTTGGTTTCAGCTCTCAATGCATTGCATTGAGCCCTTCCTTTCCATCTACTGGGCTGCCTTCAGCAGTAGCCCTGTTTTTCTGTAACTTTGTGAGTTCTGGAGCTAAAAATTTGTTTACTGTCTTATTTTGTAGATATTTGAGGTGGTTATGGATGGAGCTCCCAGAATTCTCCTGCTTCTACACCACCCTCTTGACTCTGTCCCCTCTCAACCTTTTGTCTGATGATTCAGAAGTGAATCAGTTTAAGAAATGCACACCAAAAATTTCTGCTCTTCTATTAATTTTACTAATAGTTATTTTATATTTCTACTTTAAACACCTATTTCCTGTTTGCCCATGATGTATATCATTTAACTAGTATTAAATGCTTAGGAGGAGGAATTCATTATATTTAGAGAAGATTGTGGAATTAGAAAAAATTATTGCACTAGATGTTAACATTAAATCAAACTAACATATATGTGTGTATACATGTTTGTTTATATTGATATGCATGTGTATGCCTACATGTATTTGTATATATATATATATATATATATATATATATATATGTATGTACACACACACACACACACACACACACACACACACACAAAGTTATATACCCTGAATTAGAAAGGGGAAGAAAGTGTAAGAAAACCTAAAAGACAGGAAATGAAACATTTATTATGCAAGAACTTTAAAATCTAAAGATAGAACATTATCTTTAAAATGGTGGAGAGTTTTTTCAATTTTTTTAGTGTTTAATTTTCCTCAGTTACATATAAAATAATTTAACATTCATTTTTAAAACACTGAGCTCCAAATTTTATCACTTCCTCATAACTTCCTTGTATTGAGAAAGCAAAGAATTCTACATAGGTTTTATACATATGTAGTAATACAAACCATTCACATATTTATCACATTGTGAAAGAAAACATGCACCAAAAAAACCTTCCAAAAAATAAAGCTTTAAAAAGTATGCTTCAGTCTATCTATCTATCTATCTATCTATCTATCTATCTATCTATCTATCTATCTATCTATATCTATATCTATTTATATTCAGAAATTATCAGTGCTTTCACTAAGGAGGCATGGCATTTTTCTTGGATAATTTTATTACTGTGAATAGCTAACTCATAGCTAATAATCTTGCAATATCAGTGTTACTTTGTATACAGTACATTTCACTTTGCATCAGCTCCTGTAAGTCAATCCAGGTTTTCCTTAGAATATCCTGCCCATCACTTCTTACAACATGATAGTAGTTGTCCATCATAATTACATATCAGAATTTATTCAGCCATTCTGTACTAGATAGAAATCCCACCAAGTTACAATTCTTTGGAACCAGAAAAAAACCTGTTGTAAGCATTTTAAAATTGATTTGACTTAGTTCTCTATATGTTTGAGAAATGAAACCTTTATCAGAGGAAATTGCTTCATTTTTTTCTTGATTTCCATTGCTAATTGAATTTACTGATACTCAAATTGTTTATGGTTGCTTGCAATGCCTTTTCTTTCATCTGGATACTCCGGAATTTTGTTATAACATACCTTGTAGTTTTCATTTTGGGATCTCCTTCTGGAGATGACCATTGCCTCCTTTCAATTTCTATTTTATTCTCAGGTTCTAGAATATCAGGACAGTTTTCGTTGATAATTTCTTGAAAGATGATGTCTACCTTTTTCTGTCATGGCTTTCAGGTTGCCCAACAATTTTTAAATTATCTCTCATATCTATTTGCCATGTCAGTTGTTTTTTCTATGAGGTGTTTCACATTGTCATCCTTTTTTTCATTTTACTTCTGTTTCATTGTGTCTTTATTTTTCATAAGGCCATTAGTTTCCATTTACTCAATTTTAGTTTTTTTGTTATTATTTTGTTTAGTGAACTTTTATATCACCATATCCATTTGGGCAATTCTACTTTTGAAGGAGTTTTTTTTTCTTTAGTGAATTTTTGTGCCTCTTTTTCCATTTGGACAATTCTGCTTTTTAAGTCTTTCTTTTCTGCACTGGATTTTTTTTTTTGCTGTTTTATTTTTTGAGGGAGAAGGCAGGGTAGTTGGGGTTAAGTTACTTGCCCAAGGTCACATGGCTAGTAAGTGTTAAGTGTCTGAGGCTAGATTTGAACTCTGGTCCTTGTGACTCTGGGGACAGTGCTGTTTATTGTGCCACCAAGCCACTCTTCCTCATTGAATTTTTGAACCATTTTTACCATTTCACCTAATCCATTTTTTAATTTATTGACTTGTTTATTTACTTTTAGTTTACAAGATTCAGTTACAGAATCACTTGAGTTTCAGATTTTCTCCCCTCTTTTCTCTCCCCCACCCCCGCCATTTTGGCTTACAATCATGTATGGGATCTGCAAACACTTTCCCATTGTACAATAGTCTGGGTGTATAGAAGTGTTGTAACCAATGGAGTGAACAATGAGGGGAAAAAAAAGAAAAAACAAAACCAAACATGGAAAAGAACAATAGCATGTGTTGCTTCAGTCTCCATTTAAACTCTGGTCTTTCTAAATCTTTCTCTGAGTGTAGATATCTCCTTCCATTCTCAGACTTGTAGAACTATCTTTTAACTGTATGTTGCTGAGAAGAGTCCAGTTTATTAAGGATGGTCATCACACATATGATGTATGAGTGACTGTGTACAAATTTTCCCTTATCCTGCTCTTCTCACTTAGCATCAGTTCATGTAAGCCTCTCCTCTCCAGGTAATTAATTATGAAGTCCATCTCCTTCCCATTTCTTATAGCACAATAGCATTCAATTACATTCAAATACCATAACTTGTTCAGCCATTCCCCAATTGATGGACATCCCCTAACTTTCCAGTTTTTTGCCACCACAAAGAGAGCTGCAATAAATATTTTTGTACATCTGGGTCTTTTCCCCACTTCTATGATCTCTCTGGAATACAACCACAAAAATGGTATTACTGGGTCAAAAGGTATGCAATTATTTATAGCCCTTTGGCCATAGTTCCAGACTGACCTCCAGAATGGTTGTATCATTTCACAGCACTACCAACAATGCATTAGAGTTCCAATTTTTCCACATCCTCTCCGGCATTTGTAATTTTTCTGTTTTGTCATTGTAGCCAATATGACTGGTGAGATGTGGTACCTCAAAGTTGTTTTGATTTGCATTTCTCAAATCAAGAGTGATTTAGAGCATTTGTCCATATGCTTAAAGATAGTTTTAATTTCTACCTCTGAAAATTGCCTGTTTATATCCTTTGCCTATTTATCAATTAGGGAATCACTTGTATTCTTATAAATTGTATTTAATTCCTGAAACTTCCTTTTAAACAAAGAAAAATTTGAAAGTTTATGATTTCTTAAATTACAATATTTCAGAATATGATAACACAACTATTTACCAATAACACAATAATTATGTTCTCACATTTAAACTTTTAAATCCAAAACCCATTTAGTTACCAATTCAGTGACCTTAATCTAGCTGGATGTATTTTTCAAATTGAGCCACATCCCTCTAAATAAATATATCTCTCTATATATCTATACATACACATATATTTTTGATTTGCTCAATAAGCGTTCTACAAAAACACATTTCCAATTCACCTTGCAGAGAGGATCATTCATAACTACAAATAAAGGTTTATATACCTGGTTTTCTGAATAGCAGAAGTAACTTGACATATAACATTACATTTTACACAATGTTTCTCCATCTTTTAGCTTCAACCCAAATTGGATTAAAACTGAAACCATTCTTGGCTTACAATGGTCAGGTTTTTTTTTACAACATATAAGGATGTTTACAATTTAGAAACCAATAATTGCATTTCCAAAATGAGTAGAGGTTTTTCTCTACTCAAGAGGGGAAGAGTAATTCCCTACCATTCCTCAGCCTTTTCTCTCTTATCAGATTAAGTGAATTTTATAGATTTCCCAGATTACAGTTATTACAAAAATATTGCAGCATTTGGGTCAGAATGTCCTATTCCTCACTTTCTATTCCTTTATTTAATTATTCCAATAAAAGAATGTTACATTCCAGGGATTTACTAATTTGCCCAGTTATTTGGGGAGTAGAATGACTAGACATTCAGATAGACAATAGTAAAATTTCACATATATGCATTGTGCTCACATCTTTCACTTCCATTTGTTTTGATTACAGAACTTTGCCATAAAAAGGAAAGCAAGGACTTAATTAGATAGAACAGTTTTCCAACCATGCATCATCAATTTCACCTCATAGCCAGACTCAGGAATAGTCAGGTGTGAAATATTTTTTTCCAAAAGAACACAATGGGTAAACCAAGCCAAGATACCATCCTAAGCTGTGGCTAGGAATGTCCTCTCAGTTTTTCCCAACACAGGTTCCTGTAAGAATCACATTCCCTGAGTACCATGTGGCATTTCTCTTCTAAGGTGTATTATTGACTACTGACTATTGATGTATTTTAATGATCCATGAGACAACTCTCAAAACAGAATTCATTACAGTCCCAAGAGCTTTTTACTTCAGATGGCAAGTTTCACTAATCAAGAATTTTACAAGGACACACATATCAAATTTAAACTTGTCCTCGTATAAAAATCAATCATTAGAGATAATTATTATTATATATTTGCACATTCCCAGCATGCCATATTCCCTGATAAGGAACTCCATAACCCAAAGAAGCTCTTTGGCCATCTTATAAAATGAGGGAGGGTGGAGAAAGACCCCATAAAAAGAGCTGCCTTTTCCACCCCACAGAATAGAACTGCCATGGGCTGTGTTTTTTTCACTACCCCTGAGGACTACTCTGAATGGCAGAAGAATATTCCTTTCCATACAACACAAACACACACACAGACTCACACACACACATGCACACTCACACGCACACACAGAGTAATCAATGACCAGTTTTAGGTTTTAGCATTAAGACATAACCAAAAATCTTATAATTTTCATAAGGGATTGCCAAATTATTTTAGCTATGGCACAAACAGGAATCTTCAGATGATATCAGTTGTATTCCCAGATTATATTATTGATAAAAGGATGGACTGTCCATACAGACAGCTGCTGGCATCTTGCCTTGTGGGAGCTATTTCCAGGCTTTCTGTGGCAGGGGCTCAGGGACATTACCAGTGAGGCCTGTCCCTGCTGTTTTTTGTGGGCCCGGGACTTGGCCCTTGAAGCTGTTTCCCAGATTTTTAAATAACATTCTGAAGTCCAGTGAAAGCCCTTATGACATATGTGGCATTTTGTTTTTGGCCATGCCTTGCCTTTACTACCACCCCCTTTATATTCTCTTTTGAAATGACCCACTTTACTGCATTTGAAACAGTTCTTGTTTTGTCTATTTGCACCTGCTTGAGCTTCTGTTAAAATTTGCACTTGAAAGACCAAGGATTTTATCTCCATAGTGAGGTTAAGAGGTGTGGTATTGTTTAAAGATTTTTCTACTTTCTAGGCCTTTTTTCCCACAAATTCAGGAGGTATGGTCTCTGCCTGATCACTGCCTTCACTCTCACACATGACACTTAATATTTCTCTAAGATCTGTTTGATCTGCTAAATATACTTTGATAGCATTATCAATTGCAAATATGGAACCAGAATCACTCTCCTGTCCATTCTCTTAAAAATAATTAGTTAAGGCCTCTCCCACTGCTTCCCAATCTGGTCCTCGGATCTAAGAGCCACTTGGGAACCATGGAGCTGCTTGATAGACTGTTTTTATAAATTTTTCTACAATCTGTTTCTTAACTCAAATCCCTTTCTTACATGTTGTAAGTTGTAATATTCTCATATATTTTCCTTCATCTTTTAAACCCTTCACCAAGTTCCCTTCCATATTGACATCTCTTTTCACTCCTAATTCTTTTTAAGAACTGAAAAACCGAGTGATTAGGCAATCGCTCTTCATAGACCCTTCCCTTTTACCTTGAATGGAATACACAGCTCCTCAGATCTCTCACAGGCCCACTACCACCTACCGGCAATTCCAGGGGGACTGGTTGCTAGAGTGTTCTGTCCTGATGCCACACTTCGGGGTGCCACCTGCTGTGGCCAACACAGTCCGGGCCTAGCTACCAGCTGAGTAAAACAAAGATTGAGTGAGAGAAAGCTTCCAGCTGAATAACAGAAAGAGACAGAGAGACAGGATGTATTATGTAGTCTGTTTATTGCAGAGCTATTCCATACTAACCCAAGGATACAAGAAAATGATAGAGCTTATATTCCTTATTGCAGGGAAGATTACATGATTTGGATCTCCCCTTTACCCTACCCCAGCCCAAGGCTAATCACGCATTAATATCTTTATCCTGGAACCAGCTTGGGAGGCACAAACAAACAGGGAGTCACAATCAAGACTTGCAAATTAACATTCAGTACTTTCTTTAGATATTCAGGAAAAGCAATGAGAGCATCCACCCAACAAGATTATACTCTCCTTGCATATCTGCCTAATGACCTTGTAGAACTGGGGAGCTAGTGTGGCCAAGACCCCAGAAAGTCTTGGCCTACTACAAATTCCCTGTATATTTTAGAAACAAGGCCTTTATCAGAGACTCTGGTTGTAAATATTCTTTCCCAATTTCTGACTTCCCTCCTAAACTTGGTTACATTGGCTTTGTTTGTACAGAAACTTTTTAATTTAATGTAATCAAGATTATCCATTTTGCATTTTATAATGCTCTCCAACTCTTCTTTCATCATAAAGTCTCCCCTACTCCATAAATCTGACAGGTAAACTATTCCTTGCTTCCCCAGATTACTAACAGTTTCAGCCTTTATACCTAGTTCATGCAGCCATTTAGAATTGACTTTGGTGTATGGCTTTAGATAATGTTCTATACACAGTTTCTGCCATACTATATTCCAATTTTCCCAGCATTTTTTTGTCAAATAGTGAATTCTTAACCCGGAAACTGGGATCTTTGGGCTTATCAAACAGTATGTTACTATAGCCGTTGACTACTGAATCTTTTGTACCCAATCTATTCTATTGATCCACTACTCTATTTCTTAGCCAGTACCAGGCAATTTTGAGGACTGCTGCTTTATAATAGAGTTTAAAATCTGGTATGGCTAGACCTCCTTCCCTAGCATTTCTTTTCATTAATTCCCTTCATATTCTGGACTTTTCTTTCTTCCAAATCAATTGTGTCACTATTTTTTCTAGTTCTATAAAGTAATTTTTTGGTAGATTGATTGGTATGGCACAAAATATGAAATTTAATTTAGGTAAAATTGCCATTTTTATTATATTATCTCTACCCAGCCATGAGCAAATGATCTTTTTCCAATTAGTGAGATCTGATTTTATTTGTGAGAAAAGTGTTTTATAGTTGTGTTCATAAAGGTACTGGGTTTGTTTTGTCAGGTAGATTCCCAAATATTTTATAATGTCTACAGTAACTTTAAATGGGGTTTCTCTTGCTATCTCTTGCTGTAGGAATTCATTGGAAATATTTAGGAATGCTGAGGATTTATGTGGGTTTATTTTATATCCTGCTGAAGAGGGTGCCCAAAGATGTTTGAGACCCCAAAATACCAACATGCCAGGTCCTGCTGAAAGAATTCCACTCAAGTCTTCTCAGCCAAAGAAAAAGTAAAGTTTATTGAAAGTTCAAGTTCGCCATGTGGGATGCTAGGCCATATTTCAAGATGCTCTCACAGAGCAAGTCTGTGTGCTAGGGCATTCTAAGGTGCTCTCACAGAGAAAATCTGTGCTAAGCTATCCCAGGGAGCTCTCACAGAGCATGTCTATGCCAAACTATTCCATGGCACTCTCATACCACATGGAGGGAAGATGGGACTCCACACACAGAAAGGTTGTGGGAAGAATCCAGGGGTGGTCCAGAGGAGGTCATACTCCAGTAATGAACGATTAAGGGTGGGAAGTTGCTGGAGGCCACCTGGAGACCACAGACAATGGTGGGCCAGGCCAGTTCAAGGGTGGGAAACTACCGAAACAAAGGGAGCTAAAGACTTGGGCAGACCCATAACCCAATGCTCTTAACCTCAGGCAAATGTCTTTTCTGGGAAGGTCCACCCCCCAGAGCCTGTACCTCAAAGAATCAAGGAGAGCTCAAAAGGGGGGGGGGGTGAGTGCCAGAGCCTACACCTCATCACTGTAACTTTGCTAAATTTATTTATTTTCTCCAGAAGTTTTTTACTTGATACTCTAGAGTTCTCCAAGTATATCATCATGTCATCTGCAAAGAGTGATAGCTTAGTCTCTTCTTGGCCTAATTTGATTCCTTTGATTCCTTTTTCTTCTCTAATTGCTACTGCTAACATTTCTAGTACCAGATTGAATAAGAGAGGT
>JAQQSW010020203.1:0-10899 GCA_028646575.1 Pseudocheirus occidentalis
TTACTTCCTTCACATCAAGACATAAAATGACAGAAAGATGAGAAACAATTTTGTCCTGCAGACATGGGGTAATACAATAGCTGGACGTCTTTTACAGCTGAACCAATTTGTTTGGACAGGAAGGTTAAAATTTGGCTGAATGTGGAACCTGAGGCAGCCCATCAACTAGTATTGATTTTCTTTGTATAATTAATTTGTGTGACTACCTAAAGTACTATATTTGTGACATTTCTGCTTAGGATTGAAATGGTTTGAAAAGGTGGAAAATGACATTTCATAGACAATCACAGACATTCTTCTCTGCAAATATTGATTTCAAGTATAAACATAAATATAATTGATGTTCTTTTTAAATGGAAAATAAGAATTCTCTTGTTTGTGTTCCTAGAAGAAAACTTCCATAATTCACATGACCTTCGCTTGAAGAAAGTGTGGGGGGGGGTAGGGGGTAAAGTACGGATTGGGAGACTAAATTGAAAGATAAATTTAAAAAAACTAAATTTCATAAATTTCTTGCAAGAGTAATAAGTCAAAATTGATTATGAGGATCTACCCATTTTTAGCTATCCTAGAAACAATACAAAATTCTCTTATGTTTTTAGGGAAAATATTTACAAAATAAATAATTATGTTTTGGTCCCATGTGTGGCAATTTAAAAGTAGAAATAAACCATTGAGAAACATTTATCTTATATTTGTAGTATATGCAATTCTTATGCCATCCTTTGGCACTGTGTGCTATGAATAGTATGTACCCCTCAAAGACATGTATGACTCCCATTACTCGTATATTTCCCTTTTTACTTATTATGTGACCTGACTATTCCTGCTATTCTTGCATCCTGTGGAACATGCCCGTCTCCTCCCCTCTAACTGCCATGCTCTTGTCAGAGGCTGTGGTAAGCTTTCCTGATGCTCAGCAAGGATACGTTATCTTATCCCCAAGAGAAATGGTCAGTAAAACAGGTGCAGAAGAGCACTCCCACCTTCAGCCCCTTCACCTCCCTGTCCTTGGGAAAAATCTGGCCTGATCAACCCAGAAACCAGTCACTGGGATGTCATACTATAGCTTATTTCCCTTGATAGTATTTGACCTCTAACCTTTGTAAAGACTTATCCTTCTCCCCACCGCCCCCCACCCCCATCTCCTTCCAATCGAGAACTCAAACCTTTGACTCCAGGGTCACATATATGCTCTTCACTCTTGTTGGATGCCAGAAAAACTCTAACCTTTCCTGTAAGCATTATCTAGAGCTCTGGTGAAATACCTCTCCAGGTCACTACTGTTTTCCCTTCACTGTTCTGTGCCATGGATTGCTTCTGAAACTCAATGTCCCCACTGCTAATTGCTGTCTGTGGTGTCAATGAGCATGAGCAACCAATAAATGTACCCTGAGTGACTTAGGAATATGACCATTCATTTTCATACCCTATGAATCAGAGCCAGGCTATTGATGTACAGTTCTTACTCCAAACATATATGGAGCATTGACAGACCATAGCAGCTGCTTGGCATAGTGATCATTGCATTGTGATTCAGGACATGAACGCAAGGTCTAAGGGTCTCAATCCCATGTTCCAGCAAATAAAGACTGCTGTTCCTTGAGAATCAGACAACTTGTGAAACAATATTGCAGTGAAACAATAGCTATGTAGCTGATAGAGAGGGAGACCTAGAGTCTCAGTTTGCTTTGGTGTCCTCAGCTGTAAAATGGAGATGATAACACAGTGTTGTTGTGAGGATCAGTTAGCCAGTAAATATTTATTTAGCACCTACTACATGCCAGGCACTGTGTTAAGCTCTGAAAGTACAAAGAAAAGCACTTAAACTCCTGCTTGCCTTTTTCCCCCTCCTTCCCTTCAGCTACTTTTCTAAGACTTGTGGATGCAAAGATAAAATGAAACAATTTCTGATTTCAAAGCCTTACTTTCTACTTGATAAAACAATATTTTATGTACAACTATAAATAAATACAGTTTGTAAAATATGCCTAACATATATGGAAATTACACACATGGTGATGAGGATTAAGGGGTTCAGGGATCAAAGACCAGAATATAAGAGAGGGTAGTCTGGAATGAATTCATGGACTCAGGCATTCTGTAAGTCAAGGTGAAAAAGGTTTATTGTAATTCCAGTATAGTGAGCAGAACTCCTTAGGAAACTTACATTCCTTAAGGAACTTGTAACTTAGCCAGGGTGATGGTAAAACATGTATAGAAAAAGTAGTGGATTATCTGACAGATATGCTAATTAGGTTATAATATACAACCTTGGTCATAGACTTCATTCAGTCCTAAAAACCAGGGAAAGGGGCTTCCCGGGGATGTATTTTTGGTCTGTTCCTTCTGTAGTAAGATAGCTTTGAGAGCTGATTACTACAGCTTTCACCTCTGGATTGAATATGATAACTTTGGGATTCAATACATGATAAATCTGTGGTTACAAGATAGTCTTTTTTTGCATGAGAATTTCTTCAGAGGTCAGCTTGTTTTTGTGATGGGGAAAGATAGTTTATTTTAATGGGGCCCACTCATGAGTAACTGAAGGGAAAGATAGTTTGTTTCACTGGGACCCACTCATAGGTTATTGCTAGGCATAGTGTTCTTGAATTGGAGAGAAAACTGTCAAGGATAGTGTTTTGAGGCTAGGGAGAAATGTGATCTTGCAATCAGAGTCCAAGCACAGGCATCCAAGAACCACATCAATGAGAACAGTCTAGTTCTAATATAAATAAAATTGTATTAGTATGTGAACAAAACTTTCACAAGGTACAATGGAAGGAAAGGAAAGAGTAGGATTGGGAAATGGAAAGAACAGAATTGATGGGGATGGGATCTGAACACCTAAAAGGAAAAGACCACGTCCTTGTGATCTAGATTCCTAAAAGGAAAAGCCCAGCTCCTTGATAATCAGTCCTTCCCAGTTAATTAACTGTCCTTTTATTTTTTGTACGTGATCCCATCCTAGACTACCATTCCCTTAATTCCATCTAGACCTCTTCCCTGTTCTTTCAGTCTTCTGCATATAAGACCATCTTGCCTCCATTAAGTACTCGGACTCCTTAAGAGTTTGTCCAATATGGCAGAGTTTTAGAGTCACACCAACTTTGACTATTGTTCTAATAAACCTTGTCTTTGGCTGAAAGAAGGCTTGGGTTAAATTCATCAGTGGCAGGACCTGCATCACTGTGTTGGGGTCCAAGCACCCTTAACCCTTAACAGAACTGCCGGGGATAAGCATGATGAAGCAGGGACTGATTAATGAAGGATGCTTATGTTTAAAGAGCCTAAAATTCAGAAGTAACAAGATTCTTAGTGAAGAAATAGGGCAGTATATCATCAGGACCTTTATTGTAGGAAAAGAAATATTGATTTGCTTATCAATTCCTGAGAAAGAAGTAGTATGCTTGTATGTAGGGGTGTGGGGTGGAATTGTTATTCACAACAGTAGTGACATAGAATTTCAATACTTATTCTGTGGACAATCAAGGCATTAGGTAACTGGAATCCTTAGGTCAGGACAGTTGTAGAAGAGTGAGGAATATTTTAGGTACTCCCCCTAAACCAAGTAATCACTGTCCCAGGACTCATTCTTCTATGGTATATTTGTGATTGGGGTTTGGGGATATTAATCAGTAGGGTTCTACTTATTTAGAATGGGATTTTGGACTCAGAAGTACTTTCTAGAACATACATTAGAGGAAAAATAAATATTCAGTGATTAGCAAATCTAGAAATAGAAGTAACAGAGACAAAAAACCTCCTTTTAAAAAAAGATTTCAAGGAGATTTTTTTTATGGGAACAACCAAAGATGTCACTATAGCTGAAACATATCTATGTACAGGAATTCTTACAATTTTTTCCTGATTTGTGCAAAAGATCCTATCTTAAATAAATAATAGAATAAAACTTTCATGAAGAAATATAATTTTAAAAGTTCAGGACACAAAATGGATTGAGACTATCAGAGCACACAATAGTGACATCGAAATTTTAAAATAAATTAAAATAAGGTTAAGGAAAATAAAATTAAACACTAGTAGTAAAAAATGACAAATATGATAGAGATTTATGCTTTAATGAGTGCATGGCACAGAGAATAAGGAAAGGCTATATATTTTATCATACATTTTGTGAGCCCACTCTATGTAGAAGGCACTTTACTACATAATAGTCAAAGCCACATTTGCATAGCACTTTAAACTTTGCAAAGTCTTTTTTTTTTAAGAAAAGCACTAGGAGTCAAGTAGGACAAGAGTTATCCTAGTCTTGTATTCATCTTCACTTTACAAAAGAGGAAACTGAGATGCCATTAAATGACTTGCATGTTTCTGGTCATTTAACTAATAAGTTTCTGTGATGAGATTTAAATCTAGGTCTTCTGATTCCAGATCTAGTCTCCTGAGTAATATCTACTGTATTTTACCTACTCAGAAGTTTAATGAAAATTCCATGAGTGGCTATAGTGAGACATGAAAGCTAAGAGAGAAAAAGGAGACTAAATAATCTCAGGATGATTTGATCAAATTAGGTATCTTTGAAGCAGCCAATCTAATGAAATCTAACATAGGCTGATCTTGAAACTGCCTGATGAAATCTCAGAACTATTAGTAGCAAAATTTAAGGACAAATAAAGCTTGTAATAGAATTAAGGCATTTGAGACAAATTTCATTTTTATCCATTTTTAGAGGGACAAGCAATGGGAAGGATAGATTAGTTCCTTTTCCATATCTGGAAAAAAAAGTCATTGAAAAGCTAATTTGTGAAAACTGATTATTACTGAGTTCCAAATGAGATAACTAACACAGATTTGTTAAGAAAGGAATTATGCCAAATAAGTCTACATTTTTCTTTGACAAAATAAACACCTTCATTAATGAGTAGTTAGCAGTTTTAAAAAGTTTTTTTAACACCATCTTCCACAATTTTGATTATCTAGTCTATATTGTGTCTAAAAGGACTACTAATGAAACTTGAGAAAAGATTCAAATTATTGTGTTTGGAGTCTCATCTGTCTCTTGTGTTAATAATGAAAAATTTGGTAGAAATCACATTGCTTGCAAGGAGTAACAAGTTAAAAGAAGGGCTATTGTTCAAGACTAGAATGTTTAAGATATCATTTATACAGTACTAGCTTAGCTAGTATCCCAGTCCCTTTGCATTTGTGGTCTGCAGGATCTGATAAGGTACATCCCACTTAGGTTGCAAAAGCTTCTTGTACCAGTTTTACACATAATCTAATCTGTTTTGGAATTCTATGGGTAGGGACTTCAAAGGAAACTGTGATATAAAGTGGCATATATATGGAGAGAGAACAATTAGTACTGCAAATAGAGAACACATTATGTTAGATCCCCAGCCCCCATGTAGAGAGGAAACCTGAATTAGAATGGCATAGTAGAAAATATAAATCCCCCAAAGTTCAGTTTAAAGAGTAAGATTTTAATTTATGTCTTGTAATGATTCTTAAAGAAAACTGGAAATACATTTACTCATTAAAAAATTATTCACTATTTTATTTTTCCCCAGTTGCATGAAAAAAACAATTTTTAACGTTCACTTTTAAAACTTTGAGTCCCAAATTTCCTACCTTCCTCCCTCCACCACCCCATTGAGAAAGCAGGTATATTGAAATAGATTATACATGTGAGGTCATTGCAAAACATATCTATAAAAATTTTTTGTAAAAGAAAAATGACAAAAAAAACTTCAAAAAATTTTTAAGTATGCTTCAGTCTGTATACAGACACCATCATTCTTTTGTTTTCTGGAGATGGCTAGCATTTTTCATCACAAGTTCTTCAGAGTTGTCTCTGATAGTTGTATTGCTGAGAATAGTTAAGGCATTGAAAGCTGCTCATCTTACAAAATCGCACAGTACATTTCACGTTGTATCAGCTCATGCACGTCTTTTCAGGTTGCTCTGAGAGCAAGCATGCTGCTCATCATTTTATAGTGCAATTGTATTCCATCATAATCATATAACTAAGCTTGTTCAGCCATTCCCAAATTGATGGGCTCACCCTCAACTTCTAATTCTTTATGACAGAAAAGAGCTGCTATAAATATTTTTGTACACATAGATCCTTTTCCGTTTTTTGTTTCTTTTGGGATACAGACCTAGTAATGGTATTGCTAAAACAAAGGATATGCTTGGTTTTATAGCCATTTAGGCCATTGGTTCAAATTGCTCTACAAAATGGTTGAATCATGTCACAACTCCACCAACAGTGAATTAAAATCTCATTTTTTACCACCTCTCCTGCAACATTTGTCATTTACCTTTTTCTGTCCTATTAACCAAACTAATACATATGAGGTAGTACCTCTGAATTGTTTTAATTAGAATTTTTCCAATCAAAATAAGTTTGAAGGGTGGGTAGGTGGTACATTGAATAGAGCACAGGCCCTTTTGTCAGGAGGACCAGAGTTCAAATCCAACCTCATACACTTAACACTTCCTTGCAGTCTGACCTTTGGTAAATCACTTAACCACAATTGCCCTGCCTTCCTCCCTCCAAAAAGCAAACAAACAAACAAACAAAAAACCCAAAACCATTTTTGTAATTAAAAAAATGAGTGAGTATGAGCATTTTTTCAAATGGCTATACATAACTTCAGTTACTTCATCTGAAAACTGATTATATTGTTTAATCTTTTATCAATTGTGAAATGGCTCCTATTTTTTTCTTGAAATTTTGCTCATTTCTCTATATATATATATGAGAAATGAGGCTTTTATCAAATAAACCTGCTTACCTTTTTTCACAGATACTATTTCTACATTTCCCTCCATCCTACCCTGCACCCTCCCCCAATTCCATTCTCTTTCTCCTTTCACCCTGCCATCCTCAAAAGTGTATTTATTTGTGACTAACTCCTCTTCACAATCTACCCTTTTTTCTGTCACCCCACCCCTTCTCTTATAACTTTCTCCTCCTGCTTTCCTTTTGGCTAAGATAAGTTTCAATACCCAATTCAGTGTGTATGTTATTCTCCCTTTGAGTCAAGTAAGATTCACTCACTCCCCCTCACCTTCATGCTCTTCCTCTCCACTGTAAAATAATTTTATTGCCTTTTTTGCTTAAATTAATTTACCCCCATTCTACCTTTCCCTTTTTCTTTCTCCCAGTACATTCCTCTTCCACCCCTTAATTTTATTTTTTACATATTGTCCCTACATATTCAACTCACACCTGTGCCCTCTCTATATATATTCCTAACTACCCTAATAATAAGAAGTTTATGAGTTGCATATATCATCTTCCTATGTAGGAATGTAAATAGTTTAAAATTATTAAGTCCCTTATGATTTCCCTTTCCTGTTTAACTTTTTATCCTTCTCTTGAGTTTTGTATTTGAAAGTCAGAATTTCTATTTAGTTTTGGTCTTTTCATAAAGAATACTTGAAAGTACTCTATCTTACTGAATGTCCATGTTAAACTCAGTTTTGCTGGGTAGGTCATTCTTGTTTGTAATCCTAGCTCCTTTACTCTTCAGTATATTTTAAGTGCTCTGATCCCTTAATGTAGAAGATTCTAAACCTTACATTATCTTTACCGTGGCTCCATTACACTTGAACTCCTTCTTTCTAGCTGCTTACAATATTTTCACCTTGACCTGGGAACGCCTGGATTTGTATATAATATTCCTAGAAGTTTTCATTTTGGATTCTTTTTAAGGAGGTGATGGGTGGATGCTTTCCATTTCTATTTTACTTTCTCTTTCTAGAAATATGTACAGTTTTCTTTGATAATTTCTTGAAAGATGATGTCTAGCCTCTTTTTTATCATGACTTTCACATAGTCCAATAATTTTAAAATTATCTCTACCAGATCTATTTTAGGTCAGTTGTTTATTTTTTTATTATTAGATATTTCACATTGTCTTTTTATTTTTTTATTCTTGTTGGTTTTGTTTTATTGCCTCTTTATTTCTCATAAAGTCAATAGCTTTGATTTGCTCCATTCCAATTTTTAAGGAATTATTTTCTTCAGTAAGCTTTTGGATTCCCTCTTCTATTTGGTCAATTCTACTTTAAGGCATTCTTCGTCTCATTGGATTTTTTAACCTACCTTTTGTCCTAGTCTGTTTTTTAAGGAATACTTTTCTTCAATATTTGTGTGTGTGTATGTGTCTCCTTTAGCAAGGTGTTGGCTTATTTTTCATGATTTATTTGTATCACTCTCATTTTTCTTCTCAAATTTTCTTCTACCTCTCACTTGATTTTCAAAATTCTTTTTGAATTCTTCTATGGTGTGAGAACAGTTCATATTTTGTTGGAGGCTTTGTATAAAATAGCTTTGGTTTTGCTTTCTTCAGAGTGTGTGTTTTGATCTTTCTTGTCAGGATAGTAACTTTGAACATTGAGAGATTTTTTACTTTTTTCCGCCCATTGCTTGCTCATTTTCTCAGCCTATCAGTCAATTTTTAATTCTTTGTTAAAGTAGATCTGTACTTCTCGGTCTGTATCCAAAAGAGATCATAACAATGGGAAACGGACTCATATGTACAAAATTATTTAGAGCAACTCTTTTTGTGGTGACAAAGAGTTGAAAATTGAGGGGATGCCCATCAATTGGGGAATGACTGAACAAGTTGTGGTTTATGAACGTAATGGATTACTATTGATCTATAAGAAACAAAAAGTTTCCAAAAAAACTTAGAAAGACTTACATGAACTGAAGCTGAGTGAAGTGAGCAGAGCATTGTACATAGTAGCAGCAACATTGTATGATGACTAACTTTGATAAACTTAGCTCTTCTTGGCAATGCAAGGATCTAAGACAATGCCAAAGGACTCGTGATAGAAAATTCTATCCACATCCAGAGAAGTACTATGGAATTTGAATGGAGATAGAAGCATGTTATTCTCTCTCTCTCTCTCTCTCTCTCTCTCTCTCTCATTTCGGTCTCAAGATTCTTCCCTCTGATTCTAATTGTTCTTTACAATATGACTAATGTGAAAATATGTTTACTATGAATTTATATATAAAGCCTATACCAGATTAGGAAGGGAGGGGAGAACACTAAACTCAAAATCTTATGGTATTGAATGTTAAAAACTAAAATAAATTAATCAGTTAAAATGTAAGTGAATGAAATTTTAAAACAAAAGTAAATGAAATAGGATTGTACTTCAGGGTGAAGGGTGTATTGTCCTAAGCGGCAGTGGTTTTATCCAGCTATTTCTGAGCTACTTCTAGGGATCTGTAAGTTTTTACTTCTTCCAAGGTGGCACGATCTAAGGAGAGCTATTTCTCACTTGGTCTGTGCTCTGATCTCTGAGGGACCACAAGTACTCTATTCTGCAGTGGAACTGTGAGGAGTATCCCCCTTCCACTGTGGCCTCAATCTCTTCTGTGCAAGTCTTCCTCCTCACCCTGGGAAAGCCTTCCAAGACTGTGACCTGAATCCAAGTATGGGAAAAGCAACCAAGGACTACCTCTGTGTTAACAAAAAGACCCCTATAATCTCCTTCTGACCCCTTTAGCATCTATGGTCTGAGAGGGGTCTGGAAACTGCCCCTGCTGTTGCAGTCACTCCCAAGGCCTCTTCTGGGTTTGCTGGTGATCGAATCCTAATAAAGCTGCCCCCTGCCCAAATATTCTAGCTTCATTATAGGCCTGGCCCCAATGAACAGCAGACCTCCTGTACCTACCTAACCCCCCCGCAAATATCCTAACTTCTTCATATATGCCTTACTGCTCACGGGAACAACAGGTGTGTATAGTTCCCATGGATATAGCAGGCATTTTCATGTGATGGGAACTTAGCTACTATTTCTACCTGCTCACTGACCCCAGACCCATTTTAACAGAAACAGATGTGTTGTATTCAATCACAATCACATCATTCATCTAGGCTAAGGTAGGACCACAATACCTAACTATCTGTCTTAACCAGACAGGACCACAATAGCTAGCCAGTTGGAGGGATAGAATGACCAGAATATTTTAACTACTGAACTTTAGATAGGACTCTCCTCCATTACCTAATCCCTTAACAAATTCCTCATGCCTTTTTAATATTACTGATATTCCTCTATTCTATGTAAATTTCTGTTATGTAATTGCATCTTTACCCTATAAAAATCCATCTTACTTTCTCTAAAATTGCTGATTCCTGTTAGAACTTAACCACTTTATGAGAGGCGTCAATCTCAATAATGCCTATACATGGATTAGAGGTTGTCTGACTCTGAATTCTTTTAGTCAGTTCCACCACAACACATCATGAAACCACAACAGTTTTGGGTTGGGAAGAGACCCCACCTGAACAGTTTTTGATGTCCCTGGGTTTAAACCACAACACTGGGATCTGGCCTGCACTGGTACAGCCTATACTTGACTGTACTCTTCTCTCACCCTTGGTAAAACAGATCTTTCCTGCTGGCCTTCCAAGCTGTCTTGTCCTGAAAATTTGTTTCACTTCTTTTTGTGGGTTCTCTTCCTCTAGAATTTGTTTAGAGTTATTTTCAAAACGTATTTGGAGGGATTTAAGGGAGAGTTCAGATGAGTCCCTACCTTTTCTCCATCATCTTGTATCCACTTCCATCTACCCACTTTAACCTAGTGCCTTGGTAGAGGTTTACTATCTTGAGTTTGAGTGAATGTTCATCCTCTTAAAGTGTCCTGAGGACTGATTATAGTGGGAGGGGGTATATAAACTTCACTGGATATTTAATGACACACTATTTATTATTATCATTATTATTATTAGTAGTAGTAGTAGTAGTAGTAGTAGTAGTAGTAGTAGTAGTATTTCAATAGTAAAAATGGTCCCTTGAAAAACTTCAATCATTATAGAAGAAGCAATTCGGGATAATATATCAAAAGAGATTTAGCCACTTCAGTTACAATTTCTTACCTAGGAATTCATAAGGCAGGGGATG
>JAQQSW010020204.1:0-10899 GCA_028646575.1 Pseudocheirus occidentalis
GAGAGAGAGAGAGTCTCTCCCAGTATCTGGAAGCTGACTGAGAACTGAATTGGAATTTTCCTGAGACCAGAATCTGGTGAAGGCCATCCAGAAAGCTGAACTGCTGGAAGACTGAAGAAGCATGACCAGGATAAGACTTTCTTTATTCATGGCCTGGCTGATCCTCGAGTTCCAGCAAGAGAAGTGGTGAAGGGTTTGAGATGTGCTGAACCTTGTGAACTTCAGTGTGTACCAGGGATTGGCCTGAGGACTGGCCGAGAACCTGGCAGCTGTCTTCTTCTGAATCCAGGTGACTGTTTGGCTGATTCAGGAGGGAGCTGGGACCATGAAAGAGGATCCAGGGAATCAGAGAGACCACCCAGAGACAAGATGAAGAAAAGGCCTCTCCTTGGACTAAACTGAGGTTTGCTGGAAACCAAGGCGTGGATAGTTTGTGTGGTTTTCTAAGGATTGTATACATGACCAATGGTATTTAGTAATTGGGAACCTAGCTTAGTGACTGGCTGCTAGATAAGTGACTGATTAAGTTAATGATTGCCCCATGATTGGATGATTGGTAAATTGTGAATTGATTGATTGAATCTTTAAGTGAAAAGGGTTTTCCCCTTAGGGAAACCAGGTGATTCTTCTTTTTTTCCTTGTTCTAAATATGGTGGCCACTGTAGTGAAAACTGTGTGGCCATTCTAATGTTAAGCTGTGATGATCATTATATTGTGACTTTCTGTGACTAAGATATAATATTGAGAATATTATATTGTGAATATTGTACTGAACCTTGATCTGTAATGGAATAAACAGAGTGTTCACTATTACTGTGTAATCTGAATCTTAAAAGCTCTTCACAGTAGCATTCTTCTAGAAATCTGCTGGTGCTTGGCTTTACAGAAGTGGAATCTGTGAATAGTTGCATAGCTTGACAGTATTTTTAAATTCTATCTGCTTAATATCCCATCATGTTATGGAAACTTACTTTCATCTGGAAAAACTGCCTTTTTCAAGGAGAACCATAACTGATCAGCAGCTTCAATTAGTCTTCATCTTAACAGAACTTCACGCAATGTTTTAAATTTAGAAGACTTTTACACTCTTCTAGAAGTATATGCATTTGCCCCTCTTAAACGGAAAATGCCATTCAAGATGAAAGTAAGTTTCCATAACAAACAGTTCCCCTTCCTCATCTAGTTCCTTTGTATTGATTCTTCCTCTTGTACCTTATTTGTCTAAGATAATTGCCCTTTTAGCTGTTCTTGTGTAGTTTTACTTTTTAAAGTCATATACTCTGGTCTAACCCAATCTTTCTGATAAGCTACCTAATTACTAGTAACAGTTTGAGACATAAGTTTTACATTTTGTATACATAAAAGGTAAAAATTCTATCCTTATTTAGTCCCTTGGTCATTAGTATATACCTTGTATTTCTCTGGACTTTTGTATGTCAAATCTTCTATTGAGTTCAGGTCTTTTTTTTTTAACAGAGTTCTGAAAGTCTGTCAGTTGATCAAATGTTATTTTTGGCCAGAGGCCCAGTTCTTTTGCTCTTCATTACTCAGATCTTTTAGTGTTTTCAATGCTAGGTCTTGTGTGATTCTTTTTTTTTTTAATTTTCTTGTTCACATCATTCCTTTCTATGAGATTTTGAGTTACAAATTTTTCTCCTGTCTTTCCCTTACCCCCAACCTCAAAACAGCAATCTAACTGTAAAGCCCCTCACCCAGTCTGCTCTCTTTTATGCCCTCCTCCAATGCCATTCTAACTTTCTGGTAGAGCAGGGAGGGTCTCCCTACCCCAGTCCCTGTATATCTTAATTCCCAGTTGAATTTAGTTTATAGTAATAATAGTAATAATAATAATAATAATACATTTGTGTGTGTGTGTGTGTATATATATGTATATATGTTTTGTTTTTTAACATTTTGTTTTAGAGCTTTAAATTCTAGATTGTTTTGGTTCCTCACTTGTCACCCACCCCCTCTGGAAGGACGAGCAATTCAATATAGGCTGTACATGTGTAATTATGTAGGACATCTCCACAGTGAATGTATTGTGAGTGGCTGATTATATGTCCCTCCTTCCTATCTTACCCCACCTTGTACTATTCTCTACTCTGTCCTTGTCCCTTTACTGAAGTGTGTGCTTCCAGCAGCCCTACCCCAAACCGTGTCCTCCCCTTTGTCATCCTGCCTCTTGTCCCCATCCCCCATGCTCTCCTGTGTGGCATGATACCCAGTTTAGAGTTTATGTCGTTCTTTCCCTAAGCCAGATTCAATGAGAGTAACTGAAGGTAAAGTTGTGACAGTTATCCCTTGCTTCTTCTATATGGGATGATTAACCCCATTCTGTCTTTCGCTGTCTCCTCTCATTCTAGTCCTTTCTCACCTCAGAATTTCACCTTTTAAGGTATCATCCCTTCATATTTTATCGATCCTGTATCCTCTATGTACACACACACACACACACACACACACACACACATATATACATGCTCAGGTATGTATTCCTATGCATACATACCCTCCTATATAGATTGTGTTTATATATACATATATATACATTTGTATTCCCTTCACCTATCCTCATATTAAGAAACGTTTCACAAATTACTATTATTTTTTCATATTGGCATGTAAATAGTTTAACTTTGATAAGTTCCTTATGATTTCTTTCCCATGTTTACTTTCTCATGCTTCTTGTGTTTGAAAGTCAAATTTTCTGTTCAGTTCTGGTCTTTTCAGCAAGAATGCTTGAAAGTCCTCCACCTCACTGAATGACCATATTTTCCCCTGGAACATTATACCCAATTTTGCTGGGTAGGTGATTCTTGGTTTTAAGCCCAGCTCCCTTGATCTCCAGAATATCATATTCCAAGGCCTTCAGTCCCTCAGTGTAGAAGTTGCCAGATCCTGGGTTATCCTAATTGTGTTTGGCCTCCCTGTGGTCTGCAGGCCTAGAGCTCTGAAGCAGCCCGGTTGGACTGCTTTCTTGCCCTGGGGGCAGTTCGACCAGATCGCTCTTTTCCCCCAAAATTTAGCTTGAATTCCACTGACATTTCTCTTAGCCTTATTTCTTCTGTCTTGGTAAATGTGGAGATTGCACCAGGTGCCTGCGATATACTCTATTGTAGACTCCAAATTTTCTTCCAGTCTTTCCCCTATCCACCACCCCAAAACAGCAATCCCACTGTATACCCCCTCCCCCAGTCTGCTCTCTCCTATATTGTCCCCCATAACCCCTCTGACTATCCAGTAGGGCAAGATGGATCTGAATACCTCAGTGAATATATCTTATTTCCCATTTGCATGTTAAAAAACATAATAACAATATATTTTTTAAACATTTGATTTTAAAACTTTGAATTCCAGATTCTTTCCCTTCCTTGCTCATTACCCACACTTACTGAGAAGATAAATAATTCAATATAGGTTCTACATGTGTAGTTATGCAAAAGAATTCCATAGTTGATAAATTGTGAAAGATTGACAATCTCCCTTCATCCTATCCTGATCCCCACTTGTTCTATTGTCTACTTTGACCCTGTCCTTTTTCAAAAGTGTGTGTCTCTAACTACCTGCCCTACCCTCCACCATCCCCTCTCTCATCCCCTTCCCTGCTAATCTCCTCTAGGGCAAGATACTCTATTTAGTGTCCATGTCATTCCCTCCCTAAGCCAAATTCAATGAGAGTAAGATTGACCCATTCCCTTTTGCCTTCCTGCTCTTCCCCTCCATTATAACAGTTTTCCCTTGCCTCTTTTATATGAGATAATTTACCACATTCTGTCTCTCTCCCTCTCCTCTCATTATATTCCTGTCTCATCTCGAAATTTCAACGTTTAAATAGCATCCCTCCGTATTTAATTGATCATGTACCCTCTGTCTATGTATACCTGTACATATATATATGTACACACACATTCACATATGTATTCATATGCCCTTATACCCTCCTATATAGACATATATAGGTATGTATTCATATATATACATTTATATTCCCTTCACTTTTCCTAATACTGAGAAAAGTCTCATAAGTTACAATGATTGTTTTTCCATATAGGCACGTAAATAGTTCAACTTTGATAAGTTTCTTATGGTTTCTTTTGCCTATTTACCTTCTCATGTTCTCTTGCTTCTTGTATCTGAATGTCAAATTTTGTATCCAACTTTGATTTTTTCATCAGGAATACTTGAAAGTCCTCCACCTCATGGAATGACCATATTTTCCCCTGAAACAATATACTCAGTTTTGCTGGGTAGGTGATTCTTGGCTTTAATCCCAGATACTTTTACCTACAGAATATCATCTTCCAAGCCCTTTGACCCTTCCATGTAGAAGCTGCCAGATCCTGTGTTATCCTAATTGTGTTCCCACAATATTCAAATTGTTACTTCTTGGCTGTTTGTAATGTTTTCTCCTTGATCTGGCAACTCCAGAACCTGGCTATAATATTCCTGAAAGTATTCTTTGGGGAATCTTTTTCAAGAGGTGAATTTTTTCAAACTCTATTTTGCCCTCTGGTTCTAAAACATCAGGGCAATTTTCCTTGAGAATTTCTTGAAGGATGACTTCTAGGTTCTTTTTTTGATCATGGCTTTCAGGTAGTCCAATAATTTAAAAATTATCTCTCCTGGATCTATTTTTGAGGTCAGTGGTCTTTCCAAGGAGATATTTCACATTGCCTTCTATTTTCCCATTTTTTTGGGATCTGTTTAATAGTATCTTGATGTCTCATAAAGTCATTAGCTTCCATTTGCTGCAATCTAATTCTGAAGGAATGATTCTCTTCAGTGAGCTTTTGAAATTCTTCTATTTGGCAAAGTCATCTTTTTAAGCTTCTCCTCATTGGCTTTTTTAATCTCTTTTGCTAATTGAGTTAGTGTATTTTTTAACATGGTATTTTCTTCAGTCAGGTTGTTGACTCTTTTGATGATTTTTTTTGCATCATTCTCATTTCTCTTCCTAATTTTTCTTCCACTTCTCTTATTTGGTTTTCAAAATCCTTCTTAAGTTCCTCTATGGCCTGTAACAAATTGATATTTCTCTTGGAAGCTTTTGGTGCAGGATTTCTGACTGTGTTGTCTTCATCCTAATCCATTCTTTGATCCTTTTTGTTCCCCAAAAAGCAATTTAAAGTTGGAAAGCTGTGCTTGCTTTGCTTCCTTTGCTTGCTCATGTTGCCAATTACTTGACTTTTGAAGTTTTTGCCATAATAGAACTCTGCTTCCAGAGGGGAGAAGTTTGTCCCTAAATGCTAGGATTTTCACAGTTGCCAGAGCTGTTAGTTGGGTTCCTATCTCAATTGATTTTTAAAGTTTTTTTGTAAGTTCTTCGATGAATTCTTTTTGGGCAGCTTACCATTGGACATTATTCTTTGGGTAGAAGAAGGTTTCTTTGCTTCAATATCCCCCTCTAAGGAAAAACTCTGCAATTCTCTATTCCCATAGTAGCTCTCTATGGTTGGATTCTCTCTCCTTTGCCTGTGCTTTTTTTTTAATATTTTAGTTTTTATTATCACCTCTAGTCATGGCATATGGGAGATGTTGCCTCTGGTCTCTGATCCGCTTTATTTCTCCTCTCTGACCTTGAACTCAAACCATGGCTTCCAGCCTCCTCTAAGTTCCCACAGGATGCAGTAGACTCCTGGCCCCACTGCTTCTGCATTCTCAGGGTTCCTGCTGGTTCCTTCTCACCTAGCAACACAGCTAGGTCTGGTGTTTCTTGACAACAGAGGATCCCTTAACTTGAATATTTCTTTGCAAGGTAAAACTAAGTCTATATATGATATGTGGCAAAAAAAAAAAAATCCCAAGCACTTTGAAAAAATCTGTCTTTTTTCAACATGCTTCTTCTAAAGGAAATTTTGTACATTTTCCCTAGTTAATCACTGATGAGCAGCATGATATATGCTAATCATTAGAATACTCTGCAGCTGTTATAGACCTGGTAATTGGAGAATATAATGAAAGGTTACCTGACTTTGAGAATCATGTTATCACACTCAGATGAGTATTTCAGCCCCTTCTAGCTAATATCATCAAGGCACTAGAGAACTACAGAGGGAATTGATTGAGCTCTCAGTAGGTGACATTTTGAAGTAATTCTTTGATGCTAAGTTTAAATGCAATTCAAATTTGGAAAAATGCAGAAGGATACCCACACTTTCAGCCACATGCTTGAAAAATACTTTCTTGCTTTTCACCCACTTGTTGCTGCAAATCTACATTCTCCTACCTAACTCAAATCAAGATGCCCTTAAGGTCCTAAATGATTGATACCCATCTAGGGTCAACTGAAACTGGGGACCTATGTGCTGCAACCAAATATTCAAATGTTTTCCAACAAAAAGTAGACACAACAAAGTCACTAAAAAGTTTGTTAATTTAAAATTAACAAATGGCTTTAATTTTTTGAAATTATGATGTACATAGTAGTTAGATGTTTATAAATATTGTACATTTTTAAGTATATGTAAGTAAATGATGGTGGCCTTTTTTATTACAGATAAATATTAATGCACCCTTCCTTCATGAAAAGGTTCTCCACTCCTTACCCACCGCATTTGCTGTTATATTTTCTACCACTCCCTCATGGACAATAGATTGGAGAAGCTTCATTTGCCAGGGTTGTGACAGGGACTGTAATCCAAGTTCCTACAGTTATGTCTGGAGGCTGTGGTATCAACTGACTTCTTCACCATAAAAGGAAGGAAGCTGTTTATCTCCAGGAGTCTTCTTTTGAAAACCAAGTGGGTTCAGAGAGGAACCCAGCTAACAGCTACTTTATGTGTATGTTTCAGGAGCAAGGAGAGAGCTGGCAGAAAGGGTCAGGTGGCAGGTCAGTAAGGAAAAGCTGGAGCCCAGGGACTTGTCCCCAGGAATGGCCCCAAGAAGGGTTCCAACTTGAGGTGGAGCAGAGCCAGGAAGACAGCAGGGATGGGGCCCCAGTGACTCTACCAGGAAGTATCAAGTCCTTCTTCTGCCCCCTTCCCAAAGCAGAAATCTTAATTTCATGGAAGTCATCTCAGTGTTACCTGTGCCCTGTTTAGGGATCAGTTCCAATTTCCTCCAGCCTTTCCTCAATTAGAGAAGGTTTCCATGGAAGGACTGGGGGGGAGGGTTTCACCCACTCCTAGGTTTGTTTCTGTGTATCTCTGAACTTAATCCGTGATGGGGTGCTTGGGTGCTTGTGCTTGGACTCCATTTCCAAGATCACATTTCTCCCTAGTCTCAAAACACCATCCCTGACAGATTTCTCTGCAGCCCAAGCACCCTATGATTGGTAATAACACCTGACTGGCCCCAATAGGACATACTATCTTTCCCAACAATTATTCATGGTGGGTCCCAGTAAAACAAACCATCCTTTCCCATCACAAGAACAGGTTGACCTCTGAAGAAACTCTCTTGTGGAAAGAGGACTACCTTGTAACTATAGGATTATCATATATTGATTCTCAAAGTCATCATATTCATTTCAGAGGTCAAGCTATAGACATCATCTGTCAAAGCTATCTTGCTACAGATGTAACAGACCAAAAATACATCTCTTAGAAACCCCTTCCCCTAGTTTCTAGTATCAATGACTCCAGTGACCAAGGTTGTAACTTATCACCCAATTAGCACATCTGCCAGATCAACCATCACTTTTCCTATATAAACTTTAGCAACATTCCTGTTAAGTTGCAAGTTCCTTCAGGAGCTCTGCCTGCCATGTAGGCATTACAATAAACCTTTGTCAACTTGGCCTAAAGAATGCATGATTCAGTGAATTCCTTCCAAATGACCCTGTCCATACTCTGGTCTTTTGGGCATTCCTGGATCTCTCAACCACATCACCCCCAAGATAGGGTCCTACTTTCTCCCTGATGACCCCTTCCCTGAGTTAAGGTTTAGAGTTGGGTGAGTGGCTCAGCTCTGAAACAATTCAATTAGACCTTCTCTGTAGCCATTGAGAACTTTATTTATTGTGTAAGGAAACACAGGCCTCTTTAGCAAGAAAGCTGAGATCCTGATATTTGAGAGTATTATTCTTACATAGTGGTTTCAGAATGATGATGTAGTTTTAGGGTTTTTATGGGGGTTAAAGACTAAAGACAGGACAAGAAAGGATTTTATAATGTAGGATGAGGGAGACAATGGGAATTCTTTATGATTTAAGGATTTAAGGACAGGGCAGGAGGATACAGGTTAAAAATTAAAGGACTCCAGGAACATAGGATGGGGAGACAAATACAATTCTTTTGCTACAGTTTCAAAATAAGGGTAAGAGACTTCAGGATGCTTTTAAGTTATAGAATAACCTACAGGGCCTCACAATGTATTGGAAAAGCAAGATTTAATATTATTTTTAACTCGTAAGGCACCATTTGTATCCCAGGACAGCTGGCTGTGGGGATGACAGAGACCTCCCACACATCCAGCTCATCTTTTATGACCTCTCTGCAGCTTTGGACACTTTAGATGAGGTTGAATTGACCTTAGAGCCAGAGTACTGACCCACCTTTTCAGTTTTCTTTTTGGGTACTGTCTTCCACATGAGAACATAGGCTCCCTACATTCTTGGAAAGGTGCCAAGAAGATGGAATGGTTGAAAAGGTGAAAAGCTTTTGAGACTTCGTGGTCACAAGCATTTATTAAGCATCTATGCACCAGTGACCAAGTAGCATAGTAGATGGGGGCAATGCATAAACAAGAAGAAAAACAGGGCTCTGCCTTCTGGGAGCTTACAATGGATTCAGGGCATAGAAGACTTTCCACAGAGAAACTGGAAGAAGAGGCTGTACTGCTGCAGACATGGGAAGAGAAACTGAGGCAGAGCCTGGGCGGTAGGGAGGAGGAGGGTGAGGGATCAGGTGTGTGGGAGGGATGTTCTGTGTGCATGTGATGCCCAGAGGAATCTGTCAGTTTTTTGTCAGGGTGTAAATAGGCATAGACTTACTGTCACTTCCTGTGGCAGAGCTTGAAAACTCCCTATTGTCCCTTTCTCTCAGAAGATGTCTGGCAGTGGGTCCGTTGGTGCATCTGGAGCCAGATGCAGGGGGAAGGCAGAGGCCATTCTGCAAAGCCACCCTCAGGGCCTCAGCTTGTTTCCCTGATTGGCAAAGCCTTGGCAATAGAGACAGACAAAGTGAGAGACCTCAGTTTGGTAGCCAGGTAGCAGAGTGGAGAGAACCTGGACTTGGTGTCAGGAGACTTGAGGCCAAATCCCACCTTAGACACTTTCAAGCTGTGGGACCCTTGGCTTCTGTCTGAGGAGATCCTTAGTTTCCTCATGTATAAAAGTATGGTAATAATCATACCTAGCAGGGTTTTTGTGTGGGTCACATGCAAGAAGGCAAAGCATTTTGCCACCACTAAAGGGTTATTTAAATGCTTGTTATTTCTATTAAGTTAGAAGGGGAGAGAAGTAAGAAATCAACCTTTTCTCCTTAAAATTTGAAACAGTTTTTGCCTCCTCTCTTCTCCCCCACCCCCTCTCCAAGGGAACAATGGGAGGGTTCTGAGTTTTCCTTTTTACCAACAAGGGGCTATCAATCCTACCTCACTCCTGCAGGACTACAGGATCTCTGGTCCCCTTAGCCCAGACTTGTTCTGTCCTTTGTAATGGGAACATGTGGGATGAAAAATCTCATCCAAAATTAATCAAGAATACAGAGATCTCTTAGGATAAGAACAGGAATTTATTCTCTTCCCTTGGGAGAAGAGGGTGGTCTTCTCCATGACTGGTCATGAGGGAGAGACCTGCAGTGTGGGGTGAACATTTTAAACCCTAACACAGGCAAGCCCCCTTCCCTCACCTGTCTCTTCTCCCATTGGATGAGAAACAAACTCAAGTCTTGGTGCAAAAATCTTCCCCAATGGCAAGTAACTGGGAAACCCACCACTAATCTCAGTGGCTGGGAAACAGGCTTACGAAGAACAAGGATACTGACTGACAGCAAGGGAAAGGGGAAAGGGGAAAGGGGAAAGGGGAAAGGGGAAAGGGGAAAGGGTGCCTAAGAGGTAGGGGGAGGAAGAAAGGTCACAAGTCCAGTAGTAAAGAAGGGTTTAGGTCAAAAGACTCTGAAAGAGGTTTCTGCTGATTGACAAAAGAAGCAAAGGGGGGGGGGAGGGTGAAGTAGACAGTTAGAACTGGCACCAATTTATAAGATCCATTCTGAGAAGTTTTCAAGTTTTCACTCCCAGACAGAAAGGTCCTGGGTTTCAGAGAAATGTGGGAAAATTTGTCTGAATACATGCAGAGTGAAGTCAGCAGAATCAGAGAAGAATTTTTACAATAAGAACTTCATTAACACAAATAACTTTGAAAGAATTAAAAATTTCCAAGCAGTGCAATGACCAATAATGATTCTAGAGGACCTGTGACAAAGGAAGCTACTCCTCTCTTGACAACAGTGATGATGGACTCAGAGTGCCAAAATATAATTGTGTGTATATCTGTGTATACACACACACGCACACACACACACACACTTACATGTATGCATGAATATATACAAATATACTCATATGAAAATTAATAGACACATACACATCTATTTTTTAATATATGTGAATTAATTTTGCTGGAATATATATATTTTGCTTGAATATTCATAATGCATATTAAAAAGACTTTTTTCTTTCATTTCATGGAGGGATTGGGTAGGAAGGAAAGAGAATAGATTTTTATTCATTACAAACTAAGTAAAATGAGAAATAAACAGGACTTCAGAAATAAGTTCAATGATAATCATGCCCCTTGGGGCTGCTGCTGAGGTCTGATTCCTGCCTCTTGGATGGGCTAGAGGAGCAGAGTGAGCCTTTGGACACCCCCTGATTGGACACCACCTGACACCACCTATAGGACACCACCTATAGTCAAGTTTCCCTTGACTATAATAATACTAGTGAGATTTTATC
>JAQQSW010020205.1:0-10899 GCA_028646575.1 Pseudocheirus occidentalis
CCATTTTGCATTTTGTAATGCTCTCTAACTCTTGTTTCATCATGGAGTCTTTCCCACTCCATAGATCTGACAGGTAAACTATCCCTTGTTCTCCCAGATTGCTTGCAGTATCAACCTTTATACCTAAATCATGCACCCATTTTGATTTTATTTTGGTGTATGCTGTTAGATATTGGTCTATACCCAATTTCTGCCATACTATGTTACAGTTACCAGCAGTTTTTGTCAAATAGTGCATTCTTATCCCAAAAACTGGGGTCTTTGGGTTTATCAAACAGTGAATTACTATAGTCATTGGCTGCTGAGTCTTGTGTGCCCAGTTTATTCCATTGATCCCATGCTCTATTCCTCAACCAGTACCAAGTAGTTTTGATGACTGCTGCTTTGTAGTACAGGTTAAAATCTGGTATGGCTAGGACATCTTCCCTAGCATTTCTTTTCAGTAGTTGCCTTAATATTCTGGGCCTTTTGTTCTTCCAAATGAATCTTGCTACTATTTTTTCTAGCTCTACAAAGTAATTTTTTGGTAGATTGATTGGTATGGCACTTAATATGTAATTTAATTTAGGTAAAATTGTCATTTTTATTATATTAGCTCGACCCAGCCATGAGCGATTGATGTTTTTCCAATTAGTTAGATCTGATTTTATTTGTGTGAAAAGTGTTTTGTAATTGTGTTCATATAAGTCTTGGGTTTGTTTTGGCAGGTAGATTTCCAAATATTTTATAATGTCTACAGTAACTTTAAATGGAATTTCTCTATCTCTTGCTACTGGATTTCGTTAGAGATATATAGGAATGCTGAGGATTTATGTGGGTTTATTTTATATCTTGCAACTTTGCCAAATTTGTTTGTTAAAAAAGTTTTGAGTTCTAAATTCTGTCCATTCTTCCTTTCCCCTCTCCCTCCCTGAGGTGTTAAGCAATCTAAGTTATACGTGTACAATCATGTGAAGCACTCTAATTTTTTTTAAAAGGAAAAAAAATCCTTGTAACAGATGTGCATAGTCAAGCATAGCAAAAATCCCACATTGTCATGTCCAAAAATTTGTGTGTCATTCTGCATTTTGAGTCCAACAGCACCTCTCTATCAGGACATGAATAGTACGTTTTCATCATCAGCGCTCTAGAATTATGGTTTGTTATTGCATTGATCAAAGTTCTTATGTCTATCAAAGTTGCTTGTCTTGTTCTACTCTCTTTACTCTGCATCAGTCCATAAAAGTCTTCCCATATTTCACTGAACACATCCCTTTTGTTATTTCTTACTGTGCAGTTGTGTTCCATGATATTCACACACCAGAATTTCTTTGGCCATTTCCCAATCAAATGGTACACTGTTAGTTTCAAGATCTTTGCTAGTATGAAACCCACTTATTTTATGTAAATAAATCTCACAAGTGATCTTATTAATATCAAATGAGATAGAAGCAAAGCATTTTATAAATTTAAATGTTATATAATGTTTGCTATTTTTATGTATTCACAAGCATTCAGTTCAGCAAGTATTTATTAAAATGTCTACTATGTGTCAGGCGATAGGGATGCAAAGACTTTTAAGAACAAAATAGTCCCTGATCTCAAGAAGCTTGAATAAGACAGACAACAAGCTTTTAGTAAGCATTTTTTTAATGTACTAGGCATTGTGCTTAACTTAGAAAGACAAACAGAGTCCTTACTCTCAAGGAAGTTTTGTTTTAAAGGAGAAGACAAACATGAAAATAACTAGGTTATATATAAGAGTACAGTCATGCCCAACTCTTCATGACCCCATTTTGGGGTTTTCTTGGCAAAGATGCTGGAGCAGTTTGCCATTTCCTTCTTCAGCTCATTTTACAGATGAGGAAACTGAGGCAAACAGGGTTAAGTGACTTACCCAGAGTAAGTGTCAAAGGCCAGATTTGAACTCAGGAACATGAATTTTCCTGATTCCAATCTCAGTGCTCTAGCCACTTTGCCACCTACCTGACCTTATTTAAAGCTTACTATGTACTAAGCACTATTCTAAGTTTTAAGGGACGTGTAGAAAAATGAGCCAATTGCTGTTCTCTAAGAGCTACCATTCTAATGGCGGAGACAACACATATGGAAGGTTTCAGCTGCAAGTCAGATGGAAGGATCCTATGGTCCTTAGGGTGTAATATCAAAACAGATGGTAATGCCTCTTTTGTGTGATTTCCACTAAAAAAATCGAGTTTTGATGTTGAGCCATTAGACAGTGCCAAGGACTTTTGTAGCAAAAACTTTATTTTCTGGGTCTTTAGTAGCTATGGCTGTAGCATGTGTTAGAACAGTCCCCAGGCTATAGCACTCTAGAATGAAGGCTTTGGGCACGGGGCAGAAATCACCGTTACTCCTGAGGCTCTTGGCTTCAGGGTCCTAGGCTTTCTCCATTGGGGCTGTCAGGGAGAAGATGGTCAAGATGGTGGCAGTAGTGGTTTGACTTGCCTGACCCATGTTGCTTCTTCTCTCGTCCTCTGGGTTCTCTGATGCTTCAGCTAGGTTAATTTGCCTGCTTATTGAGAGGAAATTACACAGATAATAGAGGCAACTAGGTGGCTCCATGGATAGAGTGGTGGGCCTGGAGTCAGGAAGACCTGAGTTCAAATCTGGCCTCGGAAACTTACAAGTTGTGTGATCCTGGGCAAGCCACTTACCCTCCATTTGCCTTAATCTGCTGGAGAAGGAAATGGAAAATGATTCTTGGATCTTTGCCCAAAAAATTCATGGCCAGTATTGGTGTAATGTAGTCTATGGGGTCACAAAGAGTTTACTACAACTGAGTGACTGGAAAACAAGAATACAGCAAATTAAATACTAAATATGCACAAAGCTATTTCTTGAGGGAGGGCACTGGCAATTGAGAGCATCAGGATGGGCTTCCTGTTGGGGCTGGCACCTGAGCTGAGTGCTGAAGGAAGCTAGGTCGTCTATGAAGTGATTTTACTACATCTCAGTCATGGGAGGCAGCCTGTGCAAAAGCATGGAGTTTGGAGACTGAATGTCATCTCTAAGAAATAAGTAGACCAATTTGACTGGAATGTGGAGTTTTTGAAAGAAAGGAATGTGCTGGAACCCTGGAAAGAGAGCCCTTGAAGGGCTTTAAAAACCAAACAGAAAAGTTTGTATTTTATCCTAGGAGCAAGAGTGAGCCACTCAAGTATTTTGAGCAGGATGGGTACATGGTCAAACCCATGTGGAAATGGTGCTAAGACCTCAATTGTGTTTATATATATACATATATATGTATATGTAACTTATAGTGTTTATATACATAAATAATAATATGATAGTGTTGAGAGATTGGTAGGTAGATAGATAGATAGATAGATAAATAGATAGATGGATAGATGGATGGATGGATGGACACACGGACGGATGGATGGACACACGGATGGATGGATGGATGGACAGACAGACAGATAGATATGTAAATAATAATGATAGTGTCCTAGTCTGAAGTCATTGGTCTCATTTTAATCAAAGACCAAATCGGTCTTGAATAAAAGAACTAATCAGTTTCAATGGTTGGTTAAGGATTTTAATTACCTGAAACTAAGATAATCAAATATATCTTGTTTATAGTATTCTGACTAAGAGTGGAAATATCTTTTTGTTTAATTAAGAAATTGGATTTTGTTCACATTTGACAGGATTGAGTAATTGGTTTCTGGAAGATATTTCCCCCAAGGGTACCCTGCACTATCTGTTTGGTAAATCAAAAATGCTGAATTTGAATTCCTTGTCCCTGTTTTACTTTGTTGTGGAATTTTGTCACATTTTTTTGTTTTGTTTGCAATTATTTCTCTTCAAGTTATTCTTCCTCTTGCTTCCTTCACCCATCCTCACTTGTTTCTCAGTTAAATCTGATGCATCTCTATACCAGTTTATATGTGTGTGCATGCACACACATACTGGGCATGTGTTCAACTCTCCTGTGTCTGGGTCAGATAAGTAAGATTCATTTGATGTCTCTTCTCCATGTTTATAAATTCTTCTTCACATACCCCAATTATGAAAAATAGTAAGATCTACCTCCTTTGTTCTCCTTTCTACACTGGTATATTCCTTTTACCTTCCCTTTTATCTCCTATTTAAGATAATTGGTTATGTTTTTCAGACTAGAACCATTCCACTACCACAAAAGACCTCACATGACAATGTCATCTCCATAATGCACAAAGAGAAATGGTGGCCAGGAAGGGACACTTGGTCAGGAAAGTTAAAAGGGCTAAAGAGCAGTGGATTGACACGCCCCATCCAGGAACAATGGCAGAATTGTTTTGGTCTTGGTTCATGATTCCAGAAGAGCAGGTGAAGGGGAAGTCTCTTTGTATGACATTTTTTTTTAACTTTCGTCCTAGGAGATGGTTGAAAGCAAACATCATAATGAATACCCAGCACTTGTGTAGGTTCTTAAATTGTTCCCAGTTTTACTTTGTGTTATTAGTTCTCAAAAGAACTTTGGCTCCTTGAAGGCACAGACTATATAGCTTTTCTTTGTGTGACCCCAGTGCCCAGGCAGTTCCAGGCACACAGGAGGTGCTCAATAAATGCTAGCTGATTGATTTAATTCTTTAATATGTGAATATGCCTCCCTCCAACTATAATATAACTTATTTATCTATTTATCCATTTGAATGATACATTTAAAGTTCTTCCATCTCTGTGCCTAGTCTAAATCCTAGGCTAAAACTAAATAAGTCCAAATTTTGTTATGCCTTAAGATTGCTTTACTTTAAAAAAACATCTTCTCCATCTTCTTGTTCACCTACTATTAAGTGACTGACATGATATTCCGTGGGAGATGTAGATCTAGGAAAGGAGAACTTCACAAAGCTAGGGAAAGAGCATGGGAGGATGGTCAGGGTCATCAGAAACCTTTGCAGGACCACCAGTGTCCTGGAGGGAGCAGTTTGGAAAATAAGAGTTTGGATGGAAGATAGCGTAGGTGTTGCCAGAATTATATTCTTGCATGCCTATATACAGACAGCTAGGTGATGCAGTGGATAGATCCTGGGACCTGGAATCAGGAAGCCTCCTCTTCATGAGCTCAAATCTGGCATAAGATATTAGCTGTGTGACCCTGGTCAAGTCACTTAACCTTATTGCCTCAGTTACTTCATCTGTAAAATGAGCTGGAGAAGGAAGAGGCAAACCATTCCAAAACCTTTGCTTAAGAAAACTCTGAATGGGGTCACAAAGAGTTGGATATAACTGAAAAACAACAACACAAAATGCCCATACACACACACACACACACACAATTTAGAGTTAGTCAATAAGTATTTTCTTTTTTTTTTTTTTTTGGAGGGGGAAAGCAAGGAAATTGGGGTTAAATGACTTGCCCAAGGTCACACAGCTAGTAAGTATGTCAAATGTCAGAGGTCATATTTGAACTCAGATCCTCCTGACTTCAGGCTTGGTGCTGTATTCACAGCACCACCTCGCTGTCCCAAATAAGTATTTCTTAAGTACCTTCTGTGTTCCAGGCACTGTGATTTAGAGATAGAAAAGATCTTAAAAATCATCTTTCCAATTAGCAAATTTTTCAAATGATGCAACTGAGACACAGAACCTGGGAATTTGGTTTTTGACTATGCATATTTGTTAAAAGGGTTTTAATTGAGTTTTTTCTTTCAATTTTTGGGGGAAAGTGGGAATAAGAGGAGGGATGTCAATAGGGATACTAAAAAAAAAAAAAGAAGAGAGCAAAAGAATGGCCAGAAGGAATCACAGACAAGCAGGTCAGTATTAAAAGTTAAATGTTGAATTTATTACATACTTATATAGAAAAGCAAACTCTATAGAGATTCGTAATTTTGTGTCTCATCCTCTCCTATTTTACGGTGGAAGTACTAATCTTATTTGTTGTTTATTCAATTTTTTTTTACAAAATTCAAATTCAGCTGCTAAAAGTAATTTTCTAAAGTTTGGGCCTGACTGTGTTACCCTCCTCGTTGAATAAACTCCAATGGTTCCCTATTACCTCCAGGATCAAATATCAAACCCCCTGTTAACCATTTAAAAAGCCCTTTACAACCTGGCCTCTTCCTACCTTTCCAATCTTCTCACACTTTATTCCTCTCACTATAGACTACCATCTACCTACACTAGGGCCTCACTGCTGATCTTTGCACTCAACTCCATCTCCCCTCTGTGCCTTTTTGCTGGCTTTCCCCACGTCTGGAATGCTCTCTCTACCTCCTCCTCAGTTCCCTAAGTCAGTCTTTCTCTCCTCATCTCCACCACCTCTATTACCTAAAGACAGTTCAAATCCCTACCTTCTCCCAGAAGCCTTGTGGGCTTCCCCCCAGCAGGACTGCCATTGCCTTCCCGTTGTATAGGTGGAGTTATTTAATTGACTCCCCTCGTTAGAATGTGAGCTTCTAGAGGCCAGACTTGGCTTTTATGTAGCTTTGTATGTCCAGAAGTTAGCGCAGTGCTTGACATTTAGTAAGCCCTTATTATCACTTTATTCATTTAATTAAAAAAAAAAAAAGAAATTGAGTTGAGAAAAGTTCAGTGATTTCCTTAAGGTCTTATAGCTGTTAAGTAATTTAGCCAGCTGGAATTCAAATCAAATTTAGACTCCAAACCCAGTGCCTTCTTTGCTACAACACAGCTCTAAAATAACACATGGACAGAGCTAAAGGTAGAAATAGATTGTTGGCTTGTTTTATTCCATTTTTGGCCCCTTTTCTTTGTTAATTCATTAATCCCCTTCCTTACCCCATCCCCACCCATGCCATTAGTTTCTTCCTCAATAAAACTTCCCTTCTCCCCCAATTTCAATACAAATGTTGACTGTGATGCAAATGCTATGCTCCGGAATATAACTGTTCACCCTATGTTCATTCTTTTCTTTAAAAGCCAGGTAAAGGCAAAAAGGGAAAAGGCCGGGGGAAGGGCCGGGGTGGGAAGAAAGCAAAAAAGCCTGAAGTGGACATCCTACATCCAGCCACCATGCTGAACCTGTATTACATCGCCCACAATGTCGCTGACTGCCTACAGTACCGCGGCTTCCACTGGCCTGGAGCTAGCAAGAAAAAGAAGGGAAAGAAGGCATAATGGTGAAGGGATGGATGGATGGATAGATACCTATAGAGCATATCTTCATAACCTCGAATTGTTAACTATAAACCAAAGTGTGCAGGGAAGATACAACCACAATAGGTACAGAAGCAGATTAGACTGAAAAACTGAAAACACCTTGAACTGGAGAATGACTGGAGCTCCTGGAGTTAAGGATAAAGGAACTGAATTATCCCTTAACACTTGCGTCCAAGTTAAACATTAAAAGGAAAAAAAAATTTTTTTAGGAACTTAGGCAAAAATGTGTCTGAGTAGTTCTTAAACTGAGTGGTGGATTTCAGAGTCCTGTTTGGTTCTAATCATCCTTTGTTAAGTGTCAGAATTAAACTTTGCTTGGTGAATCTAATTTCCTCTTGCCCTCCTTTTCTGCTAATACCAGTAAATGTTACCCTCCCCAGCCCTGATGAGAGAGGGGCCGCTAATTGTCCGTAGGAAGATGGGGTATGCTGTGCCATACTGATGCCCATCTCTGCCTGCCTACCACCACCATTTTGATGGAAAAGTAACCAAGAAAATTATTTTGTCTGTATAATGTGCCCCTCCCCTGCCCCTTACTGTTTTCTTGGTTTGAAATAACCACAGTTGCCTGCAGAGACTCCTCTGAGGCTTTAATAACATCAGCAAAACATGCTTTGTGCTAGTCAGAGCATATAAAAGGATAAAAGATCTGTAAGGTACTTGTCAATCATTTGAGCGACTAAAGAAAAGACGTGGAAAGAGCTCAGTATTTGGTTTCAGAAGACCTGGCTCTGAATCCCGACTGCCACTTGTACGGCACATACGGGATTTTTGTATGAGCCTCAGTTTCCTTATTTGTATAATGTGGACGTTGCCCTAGATCGGAGGTATCAGACTCAACATCTGGCACCCAGACTACATTAAAATGTAATTGGGAAATGTTTACATAAAAAATAAAAAGATACAATAAAACATAGTTAATAATGTTAATTTGTGATTGTTAAAAATCACTATCGGACTCAGGGATCTGAGTTGAGTGAGTTTGACACTACTGGGACTAGATGACCTCAATTATCTCGTATACATAGAGCCTGTTTGTACATATTAGTTTGCTTGTTGTTTCTTCCTTTAGATTGTGAGCTCTCTGAGGGCAGGGACTGTCTTTTGCCTTTCTTTGTATTCACAGTGTTTAGTAAGGTGCCTAGCACATAGTAGGTACTTAATAAAAGTTATTGACTAACCGATCTTATTCATTCCTTTTTCTTCTTCCCAACTCTGTCTCTTTCCACTTCTGCCTCCTCATTCATTCTGTAAAAATTCTCAAGTATTGTCCAAAGCTGGGCACTGAGGAAGCTACAGATGCAACTGAACAATCACCAAGTGCCTACTACGCAGGAGATACAGGGGATAAAAATGGAAACATCAAACAATCCCTGCCCTCAAGGACTTTGCATTCACCCGACAGGCTATGCCATGTACATATGAACTACATACTCAGTCATTTTATGAGAGTGAGAGAACTAACAACTGGGAATCAGGGAAAACCTCATGTGGATACAGCATGTTAGCTGTGCCATATGGAAATACAGAAACAAGCTAGTCAATAAAAATAATTGCAGGCTGTAAAGATTATTTGAAGCTTTGTTTTTTTCTTTTGCATTGCCTCAGTGATGACCGAGAAAGATTGTTCCTAAGCATTGGAAGGATGTTCATTCCATTCATAGAAGACAGGAGGGCCTAAGATGTGGAAATGAGGAGGGAATGTATTCTAGATACGGGAGCCCAGCTACATAATGTTACAGAAGTGAGAAATAAGACAAAGATGCAAAGATAAATAAAACTCGGTGCCTGCCATAGTAAGGCATTTTATAAATAATTGAGAGTTCACACTAGGGGCCAATCAGAAAACATTTCATCGAGGCGCTGGCATTTGACCTGGAAATTGAAGGATGGGTAATATTTCAACAATCAGATGAAAGAGAGGTGGTGTTACTCCAGGTGTGGAGAATGATGTCAGAAAAGATAGGAAAAGACAGGAAACATCTGGGAGATGTTGAACATTCTAGTTTGACTGAAGCAAAGATTATGGGAGAGAAGATAATATGAAATAAAACTGTAAATGGAATGTGGAACTGGATTGTAATAAGATCATAGATTGAAAACTAGAATAAATCTTAGAAATTATCTATTCCAACCCTCTCAGTTTTATCCCTAAGAAAACCCAGACTGGGGTGGCTAGGTGGTGCAGTGAACACAGCACCAGCCCTGGAGTCAGGAGGATCTGAGTTCAAATTCGGCATCAGACACTTATCACTTACTAGCTGTGTGACCTTGGGCAAGTCACTTAACCCCATCTGCCCTGCCTCCCTCCCTCCAAAAAGCAAAAAGAGAAAAAAGGAAAAGAAAAAGAAAACCCAGACCTACAAAGGCAAGGTGATTAGTCAAGATAACAAGGCTAGGTGGTGAGATGGAAAGAGCACTGACCCTGGAGTAAGGAGGACCTAAGTTCAAATCTGGCCTCAGATACTAGCTGTGTGACCCTGGGCAAATCACTTAACCCTGATTGCTTCAAAATTTAAAAAAATACACAAATAATCAGTAGCAGATCCAAGATTTTAACTCATAAGTTTTGACTCCAAATCAGTGTTCTTTCTGCTACCTTACCTCTGTGTTAGACTTCAAGGGCTAGGATAATGAATTCAGACCTTAATAAGTTGACAGTGGGGAGCCTTTGAAGATTTATTAGTGAGAGAGTGATAGAATTCGAATTCTGCATTAGAAAGATAATTTTCGCTGTTGGTTGTTAAATGTTAAATTCTTACCTCTTCTAGATTTTCCCTACAGATTTCAGTGTTAATCTTGGCCGCTAGTGGGGAGGTGTGGTCCTGGGCTTTTATTAGAGGTTCTGATGCTCCTTCTACTCTGTGGGTAGACATAAGAATAAATAATGAGGTGGCATTGTAGGAGTTAACTTATCCTTGTTCACTCAAGGAAATGGTGGCTAAGCCCTAAATGGGATACTCTTAAAAGAAAGGGAATATGAACACAAATGTTTAGCTACTCACCAAATAAAAAGGTCTGCTTCCTTCAACCTCTTTCAGTCTCATATGCTACCTATACACCGTCATCTCTGGTTTTAATTCTAAGTTTCAAGCTTCTCCCTCATCCGAAGCAATAGTTCTTCTAAGACTGCAACTGGAAAAAAAGAAGAAAGTTTTATGAGGGACCAGGATTGTGAATCATTTTGCCACTGGTGGGCAGCACACCAGTTCACAAATGGGTGGAGACTCCTATGAGAAAGTAGTGGTCCCAATAAGCTATTTGTTTTCCTTTAGGATGTCGGCTGCCGCTGCAATCCCACACCATCTATACAATTTTTGTTCAACTCTTGACATAATCATCTTTGGAAACCTTGGTTGGATGAAGTTTGATATTTCTCTTTTCAAAACCAGAGAGACTATAAGGGGCTGAAGGCTCTTTGTTTTTTGTTTTCCTTCTTTTCTCTCTGCAATTTTTAGAGACAGGTAACATGTTCCCACTTGGTGGGAGTGCTGCTTGGATACAAGTAGTTATCATTTGTGAGATTACCAACTCTGGGTAATAATAATTTAACTCCCCTGCCAGGTACTGAAATACCTGCTTGTGATTGTGCAAGATGTAGGCTTTCCTTCTCTTCACAGCTGGGTTTCTGGAGCTCATAATTTAGTGGCTCTGTTTATAGAGACTGGAAAGACAGCACCTGCCGGGCTTCATTCTGTACCAGGCAATTGCAAGAATAGCATTATTTAGAGAAAATAAAGAGACAAGTAAGTCAATAAAAATAATTTGCAAGCTGTAGAGATTATT
>JAQQSW010020206.1:0-10899 GCA_028646575.1 Pseudocheirus occidentalis
TCCAGTCCTCAGGGATGAACAGCTCCCAGGTCCTTGTCCAGTCCTCAAGGCAATCCCCAGCACACACTGAAGTTCACAAGGTTCAGCACACCTCAAACCCTTCAGGACTTCTCTTGCCTGGAACTCAAGGATCAGCCAGGCCACCAACAAAGTCCCATCCTGTTCATATCTTCAGTCAGCCACTCAGGAACCAAATCCAAGATCTGTCCTGTCTCTGTAATTCTTCTGCTTATAAACACTGGCCTACTCCCAAGTCAACATGGTTCAGGGGAGTGTCTCAGCCAATAGCATTCTTCCAAGTCACAGAGGAATTCACACCTTTTCACCAATGGACAGAGTTCTGGGAATTCACACCTTTTCACCAATGGACAGAGTTCTATACTTAACACTAGGTTACTAGGATCTACTTAACATCTGATCAAGCAAATTAGTTACCATTACAGGGTGATGTGGTCCAACCAGCATTCCTAAAATTACATTTCTTCCAGATGTCTCCAGTTTATTTTCTTTGATCTAGCAATCTCATTAATTGGCAAATTACATGAATTGTGCTAAAGTCATCTGAATCCAGCTCTCAAATGCTGATTAAATTTTTAGTGAAAGCATTTATTCCTTGAGAATATGATAATGAGAAATGCTACAAATTTTGACTTCATTTATTGTTTTTTTGAATGTCTAGATCAGTGGTTCTCAATTTTCCTAATGCTGGGACTTAATGCTGATTCTTGTATGTGGGCATATCTGCATGTGGGTGGACCCACCTGGAGATGGATAGAGGAGCAGTGTCTCAGTTCCTAAGACCATTGGAAATGTGTGTTTTCTGATGGTCTTAGGTGACCCCTGTGAAAAGGTCATTTGACCCCCAAAGGGGTCACAACCCACAATTTGAGAACCACTGGTCTAAACATAAGAAAGTCATGTAGAAATAGATGATAATGAAGATTAAACCTAAAAGTGTGTCCTACTTTTTTTCTAGAAAACTGGTTGTTAAAGCAGTTACTACTGTAGCTCTTCATATACCCAAAAAGATTATATAGTTTCAAATATTCATAAAAACAATTTTTTTGTGGAAGTAAGAAAATGGGAAAAAACATCAGGCTCAGATCCAGGGGGAAATTGGTGAATGAATTTCAGTGTATGAATGTAAAGAAATATAGCTGAAAAATGAGAAGTATAGAAACAAATCAGAGAAACAAGAGAAGACTTGTATGAAAAAATACAGAGCAAACAAAAGCAGGAGAACAATATACATGACTGTAATAGTGTTAATAAGAAAAAATGTAAAAGGCTGCTGGGCACAGCTGAGCTGAAAGGACAAATTCTGATTGCAAAAATAGTGAAAGAAGTACCAGATTACAGGTGAAGAAAATGCTATACAAAGTTTAATGGGTCTCTTGGTTTCTCTTAACATTTTCATTGTTATTAAGGAGTTTCCATTGGACTGTGGTGTGTATATGTTGGGAGTGGATATATTACCTACCAGTAAATCACCATGTTCACTAAAAGCCATCAACAAAATACATTCTTGAAAGTCTTTCTCCAAGGATCTGCCATTGACAGCCCCCTAGTACTTCTAATACTGTTCCTTTGCTACCTAGGATATACTAATCATGGCCTTGTACACAGCTTTTTCCATTACTTTCTGTTAAAATTTATGTAATGTCTATTTCTGTATTTTTGCTTTCAGCTAGCTGTGAGGATGAAAAAGATTTCAATTAATTCAATTCAAGGCAACCAGCAATTCAAGCTCTGTATATAAACAAAAGACTATTTTATGTACTGACTCCAATAAATTGATTTACATTAGGGTAGAAATTGATGATAATTACATCTTTCAATTGGCAGTTTAAGAAGAGAACGAACCATCATTTTAAGGTATGGAAATGGTCAGAGAAGTTCACATGTTCTAAAATCATATTATAGGAAATTTTATCTGCTCTGCCTATTTACAAAGTGAACTACAGTGGAGAGAAAATATGGCATAATGGGACAGGGCACAGGATCCTGGGTCAGGAAGAACTGGTTTCAAATCCCATCTCAGCCTTTACTAGCTGTGGGTAAATCCCTTACCTTTCTGGGCCTCAGTTTCTTTATTGGTGAAATGAGAGTCAGACTCAATGGCCTCTACTCTCCCTTACAGTTTTAAAGAGATGATTCTATGACTAAAGGCTTATTGAGGGCACCTTCCTGCTGTCAATTTCTTCCTCCACTTACTTAGCAAAACAGACAATATTTTTTAGGTGAAAGAAAGGAGGCTGTGCTCAGAGCTGGGAAACTGCAGATAAAAAGTAAAAAAAAATAGCACTGTGATTTCCATTTCTAAGAGCAAAGACAATGAAGTTTTGTTTCTGAAGAGAATGTGTACCTTTGGTAGCAAAGCACAGAACTCTCTTTTTTCTTCCATAGAGGTGGGCATTGGCCTGTGCAATGATGCATTAAACAGGTGCTCTGTTCCTTGTGGTTTCAGTCACTCTAGCTGATAATTTTGTTCTCTAACCTGTTCTCAGCCCAAAAGGGCTCATCTGTCCCATTACTGTTGGCAGCAAGACTGGCCACAGAGGTAATTAGGCATCACCTTTCACTAGTGAGTCTGTCTTTTTGTTGATGGTGTCTCTCTGTTCATCATATCTCTATATGTGATTCTAAGACCAGAAAATTTCCCTCTTTTTGGGTAAGACCTGGCCACAATTGTTTTTCAACAATCCCTAATTACTGATATCCATTAGCTAAACAAATAGTTCCCATCTCTGCTTCAGGCCATTTTTTTGCAGTTCTGCATTGGAATAGGCTTCCTTGAGAGACCCCAATTAGTTATAGAGGTAGGATTAGCTTGACCCTTGTAATATATTATCTACCAAGAGCTCTGAGGGGTTTTCCTCTTGAGCTTGGAGAAATGGAGCTTCACTCTGGTAGCTAAAATGGTTTGGATTAGCTCTGGTCAAGTTGCCCATATCACATAAAGCAGGATCCATTGTGAAAGGCTCTCTCACAAATAATGTGCTCTGACCAATTTGACTAAATCCAGGATTAGATGAAAAATGGATTATTCCCCATCACTAGTGTTTCAAAGGATGATCACATAACCTATGTCAAAACAGTAGCCTCCAAGAGGCTTGTCTCTGGAACCACCCATTCCCTCTTTCTGTAAGCCCCATCTGTAGGAGCTTAGTGCCCTGACACTGCCCACCGTGGACCCTACTCTTTCTCCCCCTTCCATGGGAGTCAATGCTCCACTTGCCAAGTTACCTTTACCCCCTCCCCCACTTCTTTCTCTCTGACCTGTCTTCCAAGCTAGAAAGGATCTTTTTTGCTAATTGTCTAGAAAGGATATTTTTGCTAATTCATTCTTTTGTGTAATTAACATATTACTTAAGTGGTAATACTCTCAGGGATACTGTTTCTTCAGTTAGGAAGCCTATTAATTCAAAGGAAATATCTCTAATTTTCAAATTTAGGAAGTGTACAATATGAGAATGAGGAGATGGCTTTTGGTGATAGGCTCTCATGCACCCCTCAAATTGCAAAGATTGTGTAATGCATGCAGGTAAGAAGCTGGTGGTATGAAAGCAGTGTTACCACCATACATATCAAAGGTCACGTGATACAGAATAAAAGTAGCATCTCAGAAATTACTATAATTTTTCTGTCTGAAGCATATATTTCAATAGATGAATTTCATTTTTTTTGGAGACTGGTCTGATTTCTGTGGTCTTATTTATGGAAAAGCCACATCTATTCTATCCCCACAGATTAAAAAAGAGGGAAAAATAGTGATGTGACAAAATTCATCTTTACTTACTTTTCTGTTCATACTTCTGGTCTTAGCAAGCAGTTATAGCTCAAAAGTCCCTGGAAAGATTCAAAGTGGGGCAGCAAGGAAATAGTGGAAAGTCATATATATACTTCTGGTCACAAACCCATGACCCCACCCTAATTGGCAGAATGGAGTTCTCCTAGGTCCCCATCTCTTGGAATACACCAATCTTCTCCCTCTCTTTACGAGCTCTAAAATGTTGCATCAGGGACCTTCTTCTGCTTCAAATACAGGGAATATTTTGATGTGCTGTATGCTGTTCAAAGATAGAACCATTGGAAAGAGAATGGCCTCTGAGGTCCTGCCTTTCTTTGAATCCCCTATTCTGACCTGTTTGGGCAGGGAGACAGGTTTCCCTCCAAATTGTACACTAATAGTGCAGGATATTTGTTTCATCTTTCCAAGGTGTTGCAGGTGCATGGGGACCAATTGAATTCACAAACAAAGGAGCTTTTAGGACTCAAGTTCAAAAGTCACCAATGAATCTCTATTGTAATCAAGTTTGGCAAAAGATTAAAACAGGTAGCTGTGGGGCTAGTACTTACAGGGAATGGGAGAAATAGCAATAGTATCTAACACAGGCTTGGTATACAACAGGGAGTCAGGTGATGGAGGAAGATGTGACATCTCACCACTCTATTCCACGTTGTCTAAGATAGTGGTCTCCAAAATTATTTGATTCTCCACCCATGTATAATGTCATATTTATAATTCAAGTTACTACTTTATTAATGTATTAGTTAATCAACTAGAATTTATTAAATACTGAGTATATATCAGACACTAGACTGAGTATCGAGGTAACAAAAGGAAGAGAAAAACACCATTTCTGCCTTAAAAGGAGGTTTAATTTTAGTGGAGGAGATAATATGTGAATAATCATACTGATATCATACTTGTAGAGTTGTTTAAGTTATGTCATTACCATCCCAAATTTTTTGACAAAGGTATTGGAGTGTTTTGCCATTTCCATCTCCAGTTCATTTGACAGATGGGGAAACTGAGGCAGACAGGGTTAAGTGACTTGTCCTGGGTCATATGCTAGTAACTCTCTGAAGCCAGATTTGTACTATGGAAGATGGGTTTTCCTGGTTCCAGGCTCAGTGCTCTATTCACTGCTCCACTTAGGTTCCATATAAACAAGATGTTTATAGAATAAATTAGAGATAATTGGGAGAATATACTTAGTATTAAGCGGAAGAGGGAAATGCTTCTTGTCCAAGGTGGGATTTTAGTTGGTACTTCAGTAAGCCAAGAAACAGATTTGGAGGGAAAAAATTACAGGCGTATTTGGGAGATGGAGTGCCTTGTGTCAGGAGGCCAGTGTAATTTAATCATAGAGTGTATGTATACATGTATGTGTATGTGTATATGTACATGTGTGTATGTATATATGTTTATATAGATATATGTATATATAGTATATATATATATATATAGTATATGCACATATGTATACATTTAGATCCATATGTCCATACATATATATCTGTCTTTTAAAAAGACAGATGATTTGATATTTGATCCTGAAGCCATTGGATTTAACTCTTTAAACAAGAAGATGGAAATTTGCTGGAAATCTTGGTGTTTATGGCACACACAAATAAGCAGGTAATGATAGAGAGACCGGGCACTTTACTCATGAATACATACAGGTGTAGGAATGACCCTACATTCTGTCAGGTGCCTTGTGAAGACAATTCACTGCAGCCCCTTATTGCCCACAGATGAGCTAATTATACTCCTTCGTGTACAGGTAATAACTGATGGTTGTTGTTATGGGAATCTGAAGATTTTCCCTGACGCTATGCCCTTTGATAGGCTTAAGTGGCTCTGAGAACCTTCCCTGATTTGAAAGTATACTCTGCCCCCTAATAGGCTGAATGTGTTCACATGGAGCCTGTGGAGGGAGGCTTGTTCTTTAGGAATGCCCATGCCCTATTACTTTGTGATTGGGCAGTGGGTCAAGAGGGCTGTGATGTTCTCTGATCCAGGAGAAGGCTATATATACCCTGATGTTAGTTTTTGCTTTGGGGCTCACTTTGGAACGAGTTGTGTGATTTGGCCAGATGAGACTCTGGGCAGCCATTGAGTCCTCTGGTTTTCAAAACCCAGATGTTCCCTCTCTGGTAACTGACTAGATATGGATGTAATGGTCAGACAGTTGGAAGCTTGTCTGCTGATCTGTTTCTTTGTCTGCTTGCAACTTCTGTTTGTGCTGACTTTTCCCCCTGAACTAGGTAAATAATGTATGTTTACTTGATTAAAGTAAGATTGTTAACCCATTTTGAGTTGCTTCCTTTAGAAAAGCAGATCTAAGAACCTGTGCTAGCAGCCATCCTGGATATGCTAGGGTGCTTGCTGCTACAGTCATCTACTTCAGTAGACTCTAAAGAAGAGAGCCAACCTGCCAGGTGTGGAAAGGTGGTATGAACCAATATCTCAGAAGCAGACATTCCAAGAGCAGATGAAGTTATGTACTAAAATGAACAATTCAGTTTGAGGGGTAAGGGGAGAATTAAACCTAGAAGTAACATCTTTTCTGGCCAGAACTTCAGCTATAGGGATTCTGAGAGTACAGACATATTATAGAAATTATTGCAAAGCTATTAGCTAGCCTGGGTCTATCACAAAGTTAGGTTTAGAAATATCTGACAAGAGTTCTGATGAAGACTCTTCAACAGGTACTTCAAGTACAGATTGATCAAAAGGCCCCAGAAAGTTAGAAATATTTGACTAGTGATCAGAGCAACTAAAGATGTTACAGGGGAATTTGTAGTCAAATGTAATATGTGCCTTGCATGTAATTCCATGTGGTTGCTGAAGTATATGTTTATAACTACATTTTTGAGTGTTTTGAAAATTATTTTATTGTCCATATTTATTTATTCCTGAATCGCTATCATTCAGACACTGTAGATTCACATGCCTTTACCTGTTCTTTGATACTTGTTATTAGCTATTATTAAGTATTATTTATTAGCTTATATATCTTATTAGCTGTTATTTTTATTAGTTATTAGCAACATTGATAGTTGTTATTTTAGAGGAGCACTTTTCATTCTTTCTACTTAAAACCCCAGTATCTAGCTTAGCACAAACCAGGAGCTTTTTATTATTTTTTAAATTCAATTACATTTTTAATAGCTACCTTTTCTTTTGCTATTTGGTTAAGATTTCATTGACTAACAATGAAAAGGTGCTAATGTTCAATGTATTTTCTTTTAAAAAATATTTATTTCATCCTGAATTTAAGAAATAAAACAAGTATTTCCATAACCTAGTAGAAGAAATTTGACAAATCTAGAAGAAAACAAGTCATTCCCCACTTGATCAATGGTCAAAGGATATGAACAGGTAGTTTTCCAGTGAAGAAATCCAAAAAGTTTATAGTCATATGAAAAAAAATACTCTAAATCATTATTGATTAGAGAGATGTAACTAAAACAGCCTTGCTATATCATTTTACACTCATAAGATTGTGTAAAATTATATGAAGAGAAAACTACAAATGTTGAAGGGAATATGAAAAAAGGGGATAGTAATTCACTATTGGTAGAACTGTGAACTAACCCAATCCTTTTGGAGAACAATCTAGAATTATGTTCAAAGAGTTATTAGGAGGCCTTTACTCTTTGACCCAGCATTACAAATACTAGATTTGTTTTGATGCCGATTAGGGAAAATGGAAAAGTACCTATATGTTCTAAAACATGTACAGGAGCTCTTTTTATGGTGGCATAGAACTGGAAGTTATAGGGATGTCGATCAGTTGGGGAGTGGGTGAACAAGTTGGGTTATGGCATTGTGACTGAATATTGCTGTTTTATAAGAAATTGTGAGTTTTATGATCTTAGAAAAAGATAGACTTTCTGGAAGTAATAAAGAACAAAATGAACAAAACCAAGAGAACGTTGTATACAGTGACAGCAATATTGATTTAAGAACAACTTTGAGTGACAAATACATTTTGATTATTATAAATACCTAAGTTAACTACAAAGGACCTGTGAAGAAAGATGTTATCTGCATCCAGATAAAGAACTGATAAATTGAAGTATGAATAGAATTATTTTTCCTATATTCATACATACACATACAAATATACACACATATTTGTGCCTAATGGAAGCTCTCTGGAGGGTAGAGGAAGGGGTGAAGGAAGGAAAAAAGGAAAAAAGAAGAAATTTATATTATAATTTTATTGGATATTTGAAAGTAATAGCAAGTTGAATATAATAGATTTGCAGTTCCACATACAATGGGAGCTTAATAAATGCTTGTTCCTTGTTTTGCACACATACTACTGTTTCTGCATATTACATAGAACTTCTGAGATTATTAGTGCTTTGATTTTGCTTTTATTCTGTGCTAGAGCCAATTTAGGCTAGTCTAGTAATTCAGAACTGGAGTTAGAATGCATTAGGTAATAAAATACTATAAATATAATGTATGACAAAATTAAAACAGATACAATTCTTAATTTAATTCAAATGAAACATTATTCCACTTTGTATTCACACTGATCTTTGCAATGGACAGCACTCAGAAATGTGCTGCTCATGTCAATTCACTTGTTTCCCTTCTAAGTTTTACTGGTTTGCATTTACTTGAAGAAAACCTTATAAATTTATAAGAACATTTTGTTCATTTTATCTTGTGGGATCTCCTCTATGACTTACATAATCATGAACTCTTCCTTTAATGATACATGTGAAACGTAATTTCTTACTTTTATTCTCTAGTTTGTTTATGATATGATTTCATATCTAGGTTATGTATCCATTTGCAACTTACTTTGGTGTATGGTATAAGGTACTGGTCTAAATCTGATTTCTGCCGGACTGCTTTCCCAACACTTTATGTCAAATAGTGAATACTTCTACCAGTGATTGAGATCTTTGGCTTTATTGAACATTATACTATTTGGGTTCCCTTGCTTTTATATTATATACGTGATCTCTTCCACTCTTTAAAATGATTATTTGATTGTTTAAAATATTGTGTCAAATTTTAATTTAGTTAATAACTTTATTAAATTAACACATTACATTGAAATATAAATTCATTAACTAAAATATTAAGTTACTTAAAACATTTAAATTTAACATAATTATTCCACTTCACACGAACCTCAGACTATTCCACTTGTAACCAGAAGCTCTAAGTCCATTTGTATCAGACCCTTCTTATTGGTGGAGATTGGTTACTCAGTGCTCTGTGCCTGCATGTGGGGCAGAGTTGGTGAGAGCTTGGGAGAAGAGAAATATCATTCTTCTCACTTCCAGCTTTGAGAATAAAGACACATTGTTCCAGATTCTCTTCAAGTCCCTAATGGGAAAGAAAGACTTTAGGAAGAAGTCAATGTGTAGAGGAGGTGGAAGATTGATCATATGCTTATCCCCAGTTTACCACACCAGAGACATAGGAGAATTTCCCCTTGGGTGAGATTTGAAAGTCATTTGGTTGAACTCAGATAGCTCACTCTCTTTAGGAGAGCTCATTCACTCTGTATTTTCTCGTTTATTCTCACCTATATATCTTCTTTGATTTCTTTTTTTCTATTAGCTTGGATAAATGGCTTATTTGCTATGTATGCTCATTGTGAAATGGGCATTTGATGTGAACAGTCAAACTTTAGATAGATAGCTTAGAGTACTTCTTCATTAAGTGACAACCACCAGGAGCTCAGTTTGAACCTAGTCTCCTTTAGGAAATTGAATAGATAAAATTCAGCCCTGTTTTCTTTTTCCCAATGAGACTGGAGTATCCACCATGTGATGCCAAACTCCTGCCTCCTCTCTTTGAAGGAATCAATGTTTTCCTTGGAGAAGGGTTGCTGGAAGAGACAGTGAACATATTTATAAATATTTATGACTCCCTGTGAACTACATGTAGATAAACCCATGTGAACACATAAACTTTATAACCCTCCCTAAATCCATTCCTTTTACAATTCTAATTTTTTTCTCACCATCTTTAACTTGTAGTACAGTTATTCTTTTTTACTTCAGAATCTTGACCCTATAATTAATTAGCTCAGCTAATGGTTATTCTCTATTCTTACCACATTCTCCCATTGCCATTCACACCCTGTGAAAATCCAGCCTGATTTATCCTCATAATCTTCCTTTTCTTTTCTTCCTCATATGTTACTCCATGTTATTTCAAATTATATAGCTGTGCTCATGGAAGTCACTACAAATTCTTTTCCCCTTCCTTGCTTCCTCTCTCCTTTCCTTCATTCCTTCATTCATTCATTCCTTTGTTCCTTCCTTCGTTCCTTCCTTCCTTCGTTCATTCGTTCCTTCCTTCGTTCGTTCGTTCGTTCCTTCCTTCCCTCCTAATAATGGGTCATTCGAGTAATTGTATTTATCAAAGACTATGCTACTCTGCTAATTCTCCTTTGTAAATTGTGTGACTAATCTATTCTATTGATCAATCCCCCCCAACCCCCAGGTTTTAGTCAGTACCAAATGGTTTTGATGCTTACTTCCTTGAGTTATAGTTTGAGACCTGGTATTGTTATGCAACTTTGCCTACTTTTTCATCACTTCCCTTGAGATTGTGAGTTTTTGTTTTGCCAGATAAATTTCATTATTATTATTGTTTTTAGGTTTATAAAGTAATACTTGTGTAACTTGATTGTTATGCAACTAAACAAGCAAATTAGTTTTGGAAGTATTATTATTTAAATTACATTAGCATGACTCAAGCGTCTGTACTTAATGCCTCTTCAATTATTAGGTCTGTTCATTTTTGTGAAGGATATGTTTTTTAATATATATTTTTTATTTTATTGACTTATTTGTCTACTTTTAGGTTACCAGATTCAGTTCCAGAATCACTTGAGTTTCAGATTTTTCTCCCTCCGATCTTTTAATGTAGCAGCTGCCAGATCCTGTGTAATCCTGACTATAGTTCCACGATATTTGAATTGCTTCTTTTTGGCTGCATTCAGTATTTTCTCCTTGACTTTGTAGCTCTGGAGTTTGGCTACAATATTTCTTGGAGTTTTCAATTTTGGATCTCTTTCAGGAGGAGATCAGTGGATTCTTTCAATAACCATTTCTCCCTCTGATTCT
>JAQQSW010020207.1:0-10898 GCA_028646575.1 Pseudocheirus occidentalis
AAAAGAGTTCAAAAATCAGCTAATTGAGGTGGAGCCAAGATGTTGGTGTAGAGGGAGCAAGGTTTTGCAGCTCCCACATAGCCACCCTAAATACCCATAAAATATGACCCGAAACAAATTCTAGGGCTCTCAAACTCACAAAAATACAGAAAACTCACATCTCACTGAAGGCAGCTCGGCAGAAGGGGCTCATCGCGGCAGGATGGGAGCCGAGGCCAGCCCAGCTTAAAACTGAAACATGGCCAGGCCCCAGGGTGGTCAGGAGGAGTCGAGCTGCAGCCAGTCTACAAGAGAGAAGAACCACAGCACCTCGAGCAACCTCACATCTACCAAGGTGTGAAAAATAAGGATTAGAGAAAGGCAGCTTGGGGTGGAGGGGTTCAACATGCAGGCCAGAAGACCGGGAGCCGAGACCAGCCTAGCCTGAAACCAAAATGTGGCCAGGCCCCAGAGTAGTCAGGAGGAGCCTAGACTCCCAAGCCACACGTGAGTCTACTTTAGAGAAGATCTGCTGCCCCTGGAGGAACCGTCACATTTAGAAAGCCAGGATTAGGGAAAGCCAGTGAAACTGAAACTTTTAAACTTAATATGGGGGAGGAAAAGCAGTTCAGCCAATCTGCTCCCAGGGCAAGGAAGCAGTGGGGGAAGGGCAGGAACTGCTGTAACTGTAGGTTGCCCCCACAGGCTGCCAAGAGAAAACCATTTGAATACTGCAGAAGCACTATCAGGATAACCCAGGATCTGGCAGCTTCTACACTGAGGGAGAGAAGGGCCTGGAATACGATATTTTGAAGACTAAGGGAGAAGGGATTAAAACCAAGAATCAACTCCCCAGCAAACTTGAGAATATTATTCCAGGGGAAAATATGGTCATTTGATTAGGTGGAGGATTTTCAAAATTCTTGCTGAAAAAACCAGAACTGAACAGAAAATTTGACAATCAAACACAAGAAGCATTGGAAAACATGGGAAAGAAATAATAAGGAACTTATCAAATTTGAATTATTTACATGCCAATATGGAAAAACGATAATAGTAACTTGTGAAATTTTTCTTAGTATGAGGATAAGTGAAGGGAATGCAAATAGATATATATGTATATTTATACATATGTCTATATACAAGGCTATATATGCATATGAATACATATCTGAGTATGTGTATACATGGGTTTATAGAGGGCATAGTAGTTCTATGTTTTTGCCACCAAAGTAAGATTCTATACTATGAGATTTTTATGCTGTTTATTCATCTTTCCCCTTTCCCACCCCTACTCACTGCCAATGCTTGACTTTCTAACTCCTTGGCAAGGCATGATTCTGCTTCCAGTGTGAGTGGGGGGTAGGTGTGGTTGTGAGTGTGTATGTGGGTGTACCATCTATGATTTCTGGGGTTTTGTTTTAGCTGCTGGATTCCCCCACCATGTGTGGACTCAGAGTACTGGAAGAAGCAGCAGCTGCTACTGCTGCCACCATCCCCCAACCACATTTGCCAGTGGGGCTCTGGGGGTAGGACTGCATGCTTTCTTTTCACCAAGGCCTCACAGAGCTCCCCCTCTGGCCTTTCCAGCTGCTCTCAGCATTTTTTTTTGGTTCAGAAGTCTGGAAATTGCCTCACCTGAAAGCTATTTAGTCCTTTGAGGCCTGATTAGCCCTCATTTGTGTCCAGCACTGCCCATGTCAGACTGTGGTCCAGTCCCAGGACAATACAATATACCTTTCCTGCCAGTCGTCTGAGCTGTTGGGCTGGAGATCTGTTTCACTGTGTCATTTTGTGGGTTTTGCAGCTCTAGAATTTGTATAGAATCATATTTTTCAGGTATTTGGAGAGGTTTGGGGGAAGTTCAAGCAAGTCCCTGCTTTTACTCTGCTCTCTTTGCTCTGCCCTTCAACCAGATGGATTCTTGCCGGCCCTCTAAACACCTTTCCTTAAGTAAAAAACTTGTGAACTCTGAAGGGTTCAGAGAATGTAAGACTTCCCATCTTTCCATCAACATCCTAGATACAAACCTTGATGTGATGACTGTGTATGAATATGGAGCCAGACATAGGCAGATACAGTTTTGTTTTGTTTTGGTTTGGTTTTTTTTGTTTTTTGGATGGGGGAAGGTAGAGGAACTGCGGCTAAGCAACTTGCCCAAGATCACACTGCTGGTTTTGTGTTAAGTGTTGGAGGATGAATTTGAACTCAGGTCCTCATGATTCCAGGGCCAGTGCTCTATTCACTGCCCTACCTAGCTGCCCCAGATGGATACAAATTTGCCTTGCTTAAGGTGAACTTCTGGAGTACCCCATGAATGAGAGAAAAGCACTTCTAGAAACCAGGAATTATGAATTTGCTACATGCATTCTCTAACTTTAAGCATACTTTCTCCTGAACTCTAAATATTTATGAGGCAGTGTGTCTCACACTCATACTGTATTTCTACTTTTTGGAAGAAGTTTCATACCAACGTTGTTTACTGTGATAGCTTACTAAATACTCTTTTCTGAAAAAGCTCTTCGTGATCAGTCAACTAAATTAATTTTCAATTGATAATATTTAGGAGAAATATACTACAGGGAGACTCAAGCAGAAAACCTTAGAGAGTCACCCCCTGATGAGTCAATGGTACTCCCAGAATGCTAAGGGGAAGAGACTCTGGAAATTAAGAATGGATAAAGATTATCAGAGTTTACACAGAAACCTCAGTGTTTGAGGATGTGTCCTGAAAGTCAGACACTCTAGTGGGACATGCTCAGACACTTGCTGAGAACTAACTCTAGTTCTCAGTGCCACTATTAGTGCCTCACAAAAGCTCATTCTAAGTCATGATAGAAGCACTATGAATGGATAGTGAAAGTGTTGCCTGGTCAGAAGAACCATAATTTTCTTCCCTGTGATTGATTTTGATTCTCTAAATGGTTAGATGCTACATAAGCCCTGGGAGCAGCTTCTCATTTGTCAGAAACACGGTCTATATAATTTGTCTCTGGACTCTTTCCTTCTCTTACTTTACAATCCTGTTTTACATATAGTTAATTTTCTGTTCTGTTGCTCTCTTCTGATCACTTCTTTATTCTGGTTCTATGTAAACAGCTGGTACTTAGTTGGGGTTTCAGTAAGGCCTGGACAAGGTTCACTACAACTTCCAACATTAGAACACACCAATGTCTGAGGACATTTCTGTTCCTAAAAGACGCTTTTAAGATGACTAATTTCTGGCCTATTATAAATAGTTAAGACCAATTTTTTAAGAATAGCCAGAACTATTTACGGAAGAATTTAGTCGAGCAGTTACTTTTGTCACCTAAATATGCAGCTCATTTTTCAGACATAATTTAATACCAAAGCCATGTGAATCATGTTAAGGCTGTGAGAGTGAATACATTTAGCCTGTCTTGTTGTTGTCACAGCTGTAATATTTAAAGCAGCAAGTCCCTGCTTTTTGGTAATCACATCAAATCCTTCTGACAAGTGAGGTTCAAATGGTAATCAGTTTGAAATTCTAGAACAAAATTTTGATAGATAGGGGGCCCTGCCATCACCCTTGAAAATCTCTGCCCCTTGGAGGCTCCTACTTAATTAAAACAACATCTGAGATAATGGAAGGAGAGCTGCTCCACACAAAGTATAAAATACATACTGTGGGAAAAAGAGCCGATGCTTGTGGTTCAACATGCATTATTATTTATTAATTTATGGAGTGTCGTTTCTTTGTATCAAAGTGCTTGAGGACAAAGAACAAGCAGTATAGCCTTGAGGAAAACAAAAGCAACAAAATCCCAGAAACTCTGCAGTCTACAAAATAAGGAATACTAGCAAGCTTTTGTATCAGTAATGCCCATCCATGTGCCTGAGAGAAATATCTAGAAATTCTAAGGCCTTTGAAAATGCCACTCCTAGAATTATTTGTATTCTGATAGGATATACTTTATTTTTTTGTTTTTTGGAGGGGAGGGGATTTGGGGTTAATTGACTTACCAAGGTCACATGGCTGGGTTTTGTGTTAAGTGTCTGAGGCCGTATTTGAACTCAGGTCCTCCTGACTCCAGGGCCGGTGCTCTACTCATTGCACCACCTAGCAGCCACAGGATATATTTTAAGAAGGATGAAAGCAGAGGGGGAGAATCCTCTTCTGATGAAATACCTTCAAAGTATATATTGTTTTGAATTGGCTTAAATTATTTGGAACATATCTCCTTATTTATCCAAAACACTTATTACCAAAATATCTACTAAAATATAGTAATATTTTACCTCCTTTACTACTCTTTCACTCCATGATAGCAATATAAAAATTCATAAAAAATAGTTGTTGCTGTTGTTGTTTTCAAAATAGATCAGTATGCCCTGGAATTTAGGGAGAATAGCCATTTTCAGGTCTAAATAACATGTTGTTCCTAATATAAAGAGATTGAAAAAAACAATTTTATTGGTCTCATCTAACACAATAAATAAACAGTGGACTGAAGAGTAGCAAGTAAGGTATTTTAATTACATAAAAGCTATGACTGGGGAAATTCATTCTTTGTTCATTTTTTTCTAGAGATGTAACATTTTCATATAATCTTCCTTAAAAACAAATAAGCAAACATTTGTGTTGTTATCATGTGTTTTCACCATCATGCCACTTCAAAAGTTCAGCACATTTATTAAACATAATTAATCAGATTCAGTCATTCTGGAGAGCAATCTGGAGCTAGGCCCAAAGAGTTGTAAATAATTGCATACCCTTTGACCCAGTAATACCACTTTGGGGGTTGTATCCCAAAGAGATCATGGAAGTGTGAAGAAGACCCATATGTACAAAAATATTTATTACAGCTTTCTTTGTAGTGGCAAAAAACTGGAAATTAAGGAGATGCCCATCAATTAGGGAATGGCTAAACAATTTGTGGTATATGACTGTAATGGAATACTATTGTGCTATAAGAAATGGGGAGAAGATGGATTTCATATTTACCTGGAGAGGCTTATACAAACTGATGCTAAGTGAGAAGAGCAAAGCCAGGAAAAATTTATATACAATCACAGATGCATTGTATGTATGACTGTAATACAGAGACCCAAATCCCAGGTCACTGCACACCACCTGATTTATGTCCCACCATTAAGCCCCTTTACATTTCTGTCTTTATCCCTATCCTATATCCTGTCATAGCTTGAAACTGCTTAAGGCATGTCTGGGCGTCATTGCTCAAGTCTGGACAAAGTTGTTCAAGACATAGTCCCCTGCCCCCCTTCTTCCCAAATCAGCATTTTGTATACTCTCTTTGAATTATTATAGTGTATAAGGTTCATTATGGTGCAAGGATCTTATCTAGAGATCATGCTGTCCTATCCTGCTGACCAAGCAGGGCCCCCTCCCTCTTTGCCCAGAACATGACCCTAGCATGTTCGGGGAAATTGCAGCCCCCTTTACCCCCATGACCCTCTACCCTGCTCTGGAAAGTGCTGACTATGGCCCTCCACTCTGTGCCTTCCACACTGTTCTAGGAGGAACCCCCATGACACAGGAAGGTTGCACCCTTTATGACTTTGCACCATATTCCCAAATTAGCCCTGAGCTATAGATCTGACCAATGGCTGGTTTTTTCTTCTGTATGTCATGCTTCTGCAAGTTCCCCTCCCTGATTGTGGTTTTTGTGGTTTTGCCTACATAATCAAGTCTGTAAACCCCAAATATCACTTCTTGATTTGAATTTACACTCTAGGTGGTTGTAGCTTGATCAATAAATCCATATCTAAATTTATCTTGAACCCAGGTCTTGGCTCACTATTATTCTCTGCACAACATGACAACCAACTTTGATACACTGGACTCTTCTCAGCAACGCACAGTTATAAGACAATTCTACTAGTCTCAGGATGGAAGAAGATATATACATTCAGAGAAAGGTCTAGAAAGACCAGCATTTAAATGGAGACTGAAGTAATCTACATGCTAGTATTCTTTTCCATATTTGGTTTTCTTTCTTTTTTCCCATTGCTCACTGCATTGGTTACAACCCTTCTCTACAACCAGACTAATGTCCAATGTGAAGATATTTTCAGATCCTATAATTGAGTGTATGCTGCCATGGGTGGGTGGGTGGGGAGAGGGAGGGGAGAAGGTTTGAAACTCAAGGGATTGTGGAACTGGGTCTTGTAAACTAAAAGTAAATAAGCAAATCAATTTTAAAAACATAATAAAGTTGAATGAAAGAGGGAAAAATGTATGGCAGTTGTCCCTGCAGCTAATGATTTTAATGAAAGAAAATGCTATAACCATAAAAGAGAAAGAAACAAAATTGAATTTAGAATGACATATAGGAGATCATTTTTTGAGGAACTTAACATTGGTTTGGGGGCAAGGTATATATCTCTGTATTAGGTAGCCAAAAGAACATGGGCAAATAGAACCTCTGATTTATGAAGAACATTGAAGTGAGTTAATCTACAGAATTCTGATTACGGGAAGTCAATTTAAAAAGGGATCTTGACCTGGAATAAATATTTTAGGGCTGGAGGAGGTTGATCAGAGGCTCAAGTTATGAATAAAGTAGTCTGACATTGTTTTTAGAAGTAGATGGCTGGATCTGGTATTGTAGTAGCCAGGTGTGGGGAAATTGCAGCCTTGAGGCCGCATTTGGCATTCTAGGTCCTCAGGTGCAGCCTTTTGACTAAGTCCCAATTTTACTGAACTAATCATTTTATTAAGGGGATTTGTTCTGTGGAATTTGGATTCAGTGAAATGGTCACACTTGAGGACCTAGAGTGTCATATGTGACCTTGAGGCCACAGATTCCTCACCTCGGGATAGACCAATGGTATATAATGTGAGCTGTGTTATACTCCAAGAGCTATATGAATCAGAGTGTGGGAAGATGAGTCATATTCTTCTTTTCCCATGAAAGTGTATTCTCCGGTATAACCTTTCACGCATTACAACCCAGATACCCCCCACTCTCCTCCCTTATATTACTGCACAAACTTTCAATTTTCCCGCTAAGATTGCTAAAACAGTAGATGAATGGAATGTTATGAATATATTTTGCCTAGATTTTTATCAAAGTTTTTGATCATCTTCATTTTTAATGGGTTGCCCTGTGTTATTCAGGCTGAAAGTACAGTGGCGACTGAAAGGCCTTGTCCTACTTATGATCAAAAAGTAAGTTTGTCTTCCTTTTTCCAATCTCAGTGAGTTTGCCACATTGTTTGGCAGATTGGCGCCCCCAGGCCCCAGGGGCTTACCATATTGGTGCTAGACTTTAGTGCAAACACCTGTCTGCATTAGTTTCACTATAACACAACTTAGAAATCTCAGTTTTAAGCAATATACCAACCTTAGTCTCCCTAAAGAGTAGGAATTATAGGTGTTCACTATTATGCCCAGTAAAAGTTTTGATAAAGTAACTCATACAATTGTTGTGGAGATGATTTGGAGACATGAATTAGATGAAAATGAAATGTAGATGACTTAGAACTCTTTGGATGACTGTATTGAATGGGTAGTTATTAATGGTTCAATGTCAAAGTTGACAGGAGGTCTCTAGATCCTCAGAAGTCTGTTCTTGGCCATTTGTTGCTGTTGTTGTTTTAATCAAAAACTTAGATAAAGACACAGATATTAATGCTCACTAGATTTGCAGATGATACACAGGTGAGAGGGATAATGAAATCAATTCATTATATTTGGCCCCAAAGTGATCTTTTTGGGCCATATCATTGCCCTGACCCTAAAAAAGATGAAATCTCATAGGAATAAAAACACATCTTAACATTTGAGTACATAAATCAGTTGTATCAACTATGGGGAGGCAAGGAGAGATAGTAGTTTGGACAAGAGGCCTGTGTTTCAGTAAATTGTAAACCAGTCAACAACGTCCATTCAGCAGTCTATGAATAACAATGAAGAAAGAGGATAAGGAACAATCCAGGGTTGGGGTTTGGTGATATGTGACTGGTGAAAGGTCAAAGTAGCAAGGGTATCATGAGGAAAAGTAAAGAGGAGATCACAGAATAGAACTGATTCACCAAACAGTTTAGGTGGAAAAGAGGGAAAAAAGTATATTCAGTACAAGAGTAGAACAAATAGAAGTCATGATGAGGGGGAAAAAAAGTTTTTGCTTGTAAGGTTTAGGAAAAGAAGAAACAATACTGATTATAATAATATCAAACAAAGGAGTTTTGAAATTCATGAACAATGAACATATATAAGTAATGGAAAGACAATGTGTTTGATATCTCTCAGTGTAAATGAGGTGGAATGAAGACATAAAATAAGAGAAATGATCAATAAGAGGAATTGGTATACAGGTTGAAGTCTCCTGGCATCAGAGAAGGGATTGGGATAAAAAGACTAGGGTGTAGGCTCTCTGAAAAAGGAGGGAAGATGATTTAGGAGGTTCTTAGATAATGGCAATGAGGATTCAGAATTAGCACATCTATATCAGGGAATCTGGAGCTAGAACTAGAGTTGGTCCAGAACTCCTTGGAAGCTGGAAGCTGGTGGGCTGACACTGTCTCAAGGCAGCTTAATATCAGCTGAGAGGATAAATCTAATGTTGCAACTGGGAAGGGGGGAGGTATGAGAAGATTGAGAAAGGACATATATTGTCCTAATCTATTATCAAGGAAAGAGAATGAAGTTTGACTTTGATTCTTAGAAAATGTCTAGAACATATTGCTAAAGAAGCTAGTAAGTGAACATATGAAAAAGGAAGTGGTAAACCACATAAAAGTTTACTGAAAACATTAAGAGAAATACAAGTCAAAGCAACTCACACACAACCAATGGGCAAAGACGAAAATGATGAGGAAAAAAATTGTTAGTGTGTTAAAAGACGGGTAGGGTAATATACTATTTGTGTATTAGTGAATTGATCCAATCATTCTAGAAAAAAATATGGGAAGAAGGATTAAACTGTCCAAACCCTTGGATACAAAAATGCTTTTGCGATGTGGAGCCAAGATGGTGGAGTAAATGCAGAGATTTGCCTGAGTTCTCCCCCAAACACCTAGAAGTATCTTAAAGTAATGATTATAATCAAATTCCAGAGCAGCAGAACCCACAAGAAGACAGACCAAAATAATTTTCTAGCTCAAGACAATTTATAAAGTCACCAGGAAAGGGCTATTGCATCGGGGTGAGGGAGGAATACAGTCCAGCACATGCTGAGACAGCACAGACCAGGCCCCAGAAAAGTTGGAGCAGGACTTAGGATGACCAAATCAGTAGCAGCAGTGGCAGTTTCCGTACATCACAACACGTAGATTTCAAGCTTAAAAGGTCAGCAGGAAAGTTTTGGCACACTTGGGCAAAAGTGGCACACAGTCCAGAGGAGTCCATTCCAGAACAGTGTGGGCCCCAGCACACCAGTAGTAGACCTGAGAAATGAATGAAGCAACAGTAGCAGCAGCTGTTTCTGGATCTCTCAGATCACAGAAGGTAAGGAGTGCAAATAACTGGTCAGAAGTAGATTGCAGGGGTCTCTGCTAGCACTGAGGCAGGACTCATTCTTTGCCTATACTCCAGATCACAGTCCTGGGTGATAATCCCAGGGTGAGGAAGAGCATTAGCACATGAGAGTTTATTGCCATGGTGGAGCAGGGGCCATTCTCATAGTCCCAGGGCAGAAAAGCATTCTTGTAGTGTCTCATAGATCAGAACACAGGCCAGGAGAAAAGAAACTACCTCTCTTTAGAACTCACCACCTTGGAAGAACTGAAAACTTACAGGTTCGTAGAAGTAACTCTGAAAACAGATGCACAAACCCCCAGAAGCTTGGAACAGTGTGCCCTCTGCTCCGGAAGCAGAGCCCTACTTTAACCAAGAGTTAAAAGTCAAGTAATTGGCTAGAAAAATGAGCAAATAACAGAAAAAACTGACAATAGGAAATTGCTATCATGACAAGGAAGATCAAAAGACATGCTTAGGAGGAAGAAAACAAAATTAAAGCTCCTATATCTAAACCCTCCAAGAATAATATTGGTCTCAGACCACAGAAGATTTCAAAAAGGATTTTGAAAATGAAGTAAGAGATGCAAAAAGATTGGAAAGAGAAATAAGAGAGATGCAAGAAAATCATGAAAAATAGAATCAATGGCTTGGTAAAGGAGACACATACACAAATACTAAATAAAATAACAGCTAAAAAAAGATTAGGTCAAATTGTAAAAGGGGGAAAAAGACAGTAAGGAGAAGAATATCTTAAAAAGTAGAATTGGTCAAATGGAAAAGCAGGTCCAAAAGCTCACTGAAAAAAATAATTCCTTAAAATAATTATAATTAAACATGTGGAAGTTCATAATTTTATGAGAAATCAAGAAACAATAAAATCAAAAGAATGAAAAAACAGGAGAAAATATGAAAGAACTGGAGCAGCCAGGAATGTAAAAAAACACATAAATAAATAACTATCATGGACCCATGGTAAGGACAACAAAAGAGTTGCTATTTTTCACACTGAAAAAATTGGAGGGCTAGAACTTTTTGTTCCTGAGGGCGAAGGAGCTAGGAGTACAATAAAGAATCACCTGACCAGCAAAGCTGAATATAATTCTTTTTTCTTGAAGAATTTAATTTAAGTTGTTAAGCGTTGAGTAAGCACTTACTCTCATTACTGTATTGGGTGCGTGGTATACGTGAGGGAAAAAATGGTACCTGTCTTTCAGGCAATTACTTTATTTTTGTGGTAAATTTATTCATGTATTTTTACTTTAAAACTTTCAGTTCCAGAAGGTTTTTAGTTCCAAAGTTTCTCCTCCTCCCTCTTTTCCTATTTTTCAAAGATGGAGTGCAATCTGATATAGGTTTTACATAAATATTCACTACAATCATATTTTTGCAATAGTCATGTTGCAAAGAAGAGTTATAACCAAGAGAATGAACCATGAGAAAGAAGAAACAAAACAAAACAAGAGAGAGAAAGCAA
>JAQQSW010020208.1:0-10898 GCA_028646575.1 Pseudocheirus occidentalis
TACCACCCAGCTCCTGACATCCAATCCAGTATACTCTACCCATGGGGATGTTTTCCACATTAATTGTATAAATTCCATGCAATCTTCCTCCTCCACCTCAACTCCCTTTCCCTTCACTAAGCCATAAACTTGTCTGGCATATACGTCTGTATCACTGAGTTTCATAGCGGGCAGGCTAAATGACTGCCCCATCTTCCTCAACAGGCTTCTTGCTACTATAGCAAGGCTGTACAGCTCTTCTGACCCCAACACTACCTACTTTCAAGCCCCTACATTCCGGCACCAACTGTTACTGGTTTTTTATTCAGATGAGGGTTATCTTTTTGGGTCAGGATGTATAGGGCTTACCTATACCCACCTCAACAGGCCTCGGGCGTCCCTGGCTCCCGTCCACTCCAGGAGAAACAGCTGCACAGAGAAACTCAGGACACAGAACTTGCTTCTAGCTTTTATTGAGAGTTCATCCTCTATCTTAGTGTGGCTGGACTGGACTGGCCTGGCTCCACTGAACTGCCCCTGCCTCCAAGTAGCCTCTCTTTAAGTCCTTTCTCCAGGGCCCCAGCCTTTGCAGTCTGCCTCCAGGTGATCGACTGTGTGCACTCCTGTTAGCTGAGGATCGGCTCAACCTGTCCATCTCACGTAGAGTATCAACGACCCTCTTTAGGAGTCTCCTCCCCACGTGAGGTATCAGAGACCTAACATGTAATAATTTACTGTTAAGTGAATCATCAAGAGTCTACTCACCTGGTCCTGTACACTTGAGGGGTCACAGTCATCCCCAGTACATGTATAAACACAATATATGTATACATACATTTATGCTTATATGTATATGTACATATCACCATACATGCTTATACAGACACACGTGTATATGTGTACACCTACTGTAATGAGTGTGGTAACCCTCAAGGCTACAGAATCAGGTGAATAGATACTTGGTGATGGATTTATACCCAGTGGGGTAACTTGTGTATATGCATATATAATCTACCCTACTGGGCATAAGCGTCGAACTCTCCATGGTTCTCAGATAATTAGTAGCCTAGACTTCAGTAATACATTACAACATTTTTATCAGAGAAGGTATGGATTTGTGGATTTACTCAATCAGAGTAGCTCTTGAGTCAGCCTTCTACTGATCAAAATTTGCCTCCTTTTTGAACTCATTAAATGTCAGTAAAGGCTATTCAAGTGGTCTTGGCATAATGGAAATTGACTCTCCACTGAAGCCAGCAAACATGGTTAATTCCATCTAGTGTTTTTTCTCTTGGCATAGACTAGATAAGAAAATAAGCACTACACAATTACAAGAAAATAACCCATAATCAAATAGCACTTCCACAGCCTGTAATCTACTTGAGCTCAGAAGCTTACAAATAGTGATCTGAACCCAGCAGTTTAAGGAAGTGACCGTTCAGATTTTTTAGTTCCCTAAGCTTATCCGCTTGCAAGTGTGCAAATGAATGTCCAGTTGAGATCTAACTCATACTTCAAGTAGGGTCAGTCTTTTAATACAGTCATTTCAGTTGTGTCTGACTCTTCATGACCCCATTTGGGGTTTTCTTGGCAATGATACTGGATTTGTTAGGCATTCCCTTCTCCAATTCATTTCTACAGATTAGAAGACTGAGGCAGTCAGGATGACTTTAGTGAGAGTGTCTGAGGCCAGATCCGAACTCAGGAAGATAAGTCTTCCTGACTCCAATTTCAGGGCTCTATGCACTGTACTATCTAGCTGTCCCTTAACAGTGCTACACTCATATTTGTTGTTTCCATATGGAATCACTGAAAATCCCTACTGAGAATCTCAACAGAATCCATTATATTGCTCAGCTCATGACTCCATAAACAGTGCATTAGTATGCCTGCTTTCTCCAACTCCATCCAACACTTGTCATTTTCCTCTTTTGTTAACTTGGTCAGGGTGGGGGTGAGGTAGAATCTCAGGGTTGCTTAAATATGCATTTTGATAATTATTAGGGATTTGGATAATTTTTTTTTCACATGACTACTCCTTAATTCAGTGACATTGATGTCCTTGCTGTTTGACAAACAAGGCAGTCCATCTCTTAGTTCCAGGCATTTTCTATATCTGTTCCCCCAAGTCTTAAATGATCTTCCTCCTTATGTCTGGCCTCCTGGCTTCCCTGCCTTCCCTCAAATCCCAACTCAACTCTCATCTTCTCCAGAAGCCTTTCTCAATCACTCTTAATTCTAGTGCCTTATCTTTGTTAATTATTTCCTATTTATCATAAGGCAGTTTATTTGCACATATTTGTTAGATTGTTGTCTCCCCCATTAGACTGTGAGTTCCTTGAAGGCAGGGACTGCCATTTGCCTCTTTTTGTATTCCCAGAGCTTAGGACAGTGTCTGGCACTTAGTAGGCTCTTCATAAATGCTTATTGACTAACTGGTTGACTCTTGAGAGTTTAGATTTTTTCCTCTGGAAACTGCCTGTTCATATGCTTTGACCATTTATCAGTTGTAGAATGGCTCTTAATAACAAGTATCAGCCTAGTACTTGACAAATATTTTTCATCTTATTCTCACAAAAACTCTGGTGGGTAGATAGGAGTTATTATTATCTCCATTTTAGAGATGAAGAAACTGAAGCCGAAAGAAGTCATGTGATATACCCAGGCTCAAAGATCTAATTTGTTCCTTGTTCTAAATATCGTGTCTTTTTGAAATAAGATATAATATACAGACTTTCCTTGTTCTGAAGATTGTATATAATATTGTGAACTGTTGAAACTGTGAACATTGTACTGAATAAAGATTTGTAATGGAATAAACAGAGTGTTCACTAATACTATGTAATCCGAATCTTAAAAGCTCCTCACAGTAGCATTCTCTCAGAAATCTACTGCTGACTGGCTTTGTGTCTGAGGCTAGATGTAAACTCAGGCCGTCTTGACTTCAGACCTAGTGACACCCGTGACTTGGGACCATTGTGCTCCTGAATTTCCATAAATCTTGTTAAAAATAATATTTGTCCAATCCACAAAAATCCTTCTGTCTCTCCCATCTCAACCCTCTCACACAATGAGAACAAAAGAAGAACAAAAACTGTTACAAATATGTGTAATCAAACAAAACAAGCTTCAGATTGGCCATGTCCTTAAAAAAAGACTCATTCATATCTCATTCTTTGCTTGGGAATCTTTCACTTCTTTGTCAGGAGATGGGTAGCATGGGTAGCATTACTACTCTAATTGTGGTTGCTCCTTACTCTGATAAGAATTCTTAAAAGTTTCTTTGTTATTATTTATCATATGGTTGTTATTGTACACACTGTCCTCTCAGTTCTTTTTAGTTCACTCTGTATCATTTCAAATCTTCCCAGGTTTGTCTGAAACCATCTACTTCATCATTTCTTACAGCACAATGGTCTTACATCACATTCATAAGCAATAACTTGTTCAGCCATTTCCCAACTGATGGACACCCACTCAGATTTCAATTCTTTATCATTTCAAGAAGAACTATAAATATTTTTGTACATCCTTAGAATTTATATTGCTTAAGATTTATTCCCTCCTTCTCACTTCTCTTTCCCTCCTGTTTTTTTTCTTGACTGAAATATATTTTTGTACCTACCTCTGTGTGTGTGTCTGTGTGTGTTCTTCCTTCCTTTGATCAGTTCAGATAACAGAGAGGTTTAGGTTTCAGTTGCTCAACTCCCCAAACCTTCCTGGTCATTTGTATATGTGGCTACTTGCATGCTCTGATTAGGTGAGATAGTTTCCTCTAACCTTCCTTTCCCTTTCCCCCTCAATGTATTTCTTTTCTCTTTTCCCGTTCTTTTCTTAACATCATCAGAACATAAGAGAAACCCTCCCAGGCCTTGTTTAATTAGACTCCCTTTATTGATGAGGTGCAGGCTTTGGGAGCCCCCTCGAATTTTTGAGGTATAGGCTCTGGGAAACTCCTTGAAGTCTGATGAAATCTTCCCACTTGATGAGGCATTTGTAGAGGCATAAGTTTTTCATTGTGGCTGGGCCAAAACCTCTGTTACTAGCCCAGCCCTCCATTGTCCATCTACTTCCCACCCTTGAGCCTATCAAAACATCAATCCACCCTTGCATTGACCTCATTAACTCTTCCTGAAGACCCTCCACAAACTCCTCCTCTAGGCCACCCCTAGATTCCTCTGTACATAAGACCCTGTCTTCCTTCCATGTAGTATGAGTACACCATAGAATGACCTAGCACAGACTTACTCTGGCCTGCTTGCCTAATGCAATCATTACAGATACCTAGGCTTCCTTAGAATCTACCCCATATGAAGAACTTTTGATGAACTATTAGTAAACTTTACTTTTCTTTGGCTGAGAAGACTTGAGATGAATTCATTCAGCAAGACCCTTCATGTTGGTATTTTGGGGTCTTCAGAGTAACCCTAACCCTCTTTATGGGGAACCTCTTTGTTTTTATGGCTCCCTGACCAGGAAACACTGCTAATCTCAAGCTCTTCTCCAGCCAGGACTGGAAGGTACATAAGCCTCTCCCTTTTCCTAGTACCTTGGAAGTGTGGGGGTTTTTTTGGGGGGGGGCCTGACATCTCAGGTCCCATTAGGTCAGACAGCTAGGAGGCTGTCTAGTACTCAGCCTGACCTGAGGTTCTTGGTCCTGTTTGGTTATTTTGGAGAGAATGGACATGTGTGCAGCTTCTGAAGAATGGAGGACAAGGACAGATGCCCCATCAAGAAGTGTATGCCAATTCTTTCGATTCTCTTGGCACTAGGAAACTGGGAAAACTTCAGGTACTTTTTTGTGGGTTTTGTTTTGTTAGTTTTTTGAGGATTACTCTCAAACCTTCCTTTTTGGAGGAAGGGACTTTCAAGTCCTATGCCTGTAGCTCCCAAAAGTTTGCCTTTGGGTTGTCTTTTACAACATTGGAAAAAATTTAGTTTCTCTGGAGACCTTAAAAAGGAAAAGTTCATGTTTTTTTTGCAACACTGTTTGGCCTAGGTACCTCCTAGAAGAACATGAATCGTGGTCCATTTGGGGGACTTTAAAAGATAATACTCTCTTTCAGTTAGACTTATACTGTCACAGAGAAGGAAGATGGATTGAAGTTGCCTACTTAATGGCGTTTGCTGAACTTTCTAGGAACACGGTTCTCGGGAAAGATTATGGAATTCTTGAAGCTAGAGACTCTCCACAAAAGGGCAACAGGGACCAATTAAATGACCCCCTTTCTATGGCTTCAGCCCCAGTCGCTCACCCCTCAGCTACTTCTGCTCAGGTCCTAGTCACCAGTCTCACTGAGGCAACTCCCCCAGCCCCTTCTGCTGGATCCCAACCCTTTCCCCCTTGGTTTTCCTTCCCTTTTCCTCTAGCCCAACACTCCTCATTTCCTGCCTCCCACAACATCCATATCTCCTACACTGCATTTTCCAGCATGGCTCTTCCCCCTGAGGGACTCCTGCTCAGGTCCCAGACACTGGTCTTGCTGAAGTGTCTCCCTCTGTGGCCCCTTCCCCTGAAGCAACACTCACTTGGGCCTCAGGCCCTACCCCTGAGGCAGTCATAGAAGTATCTCCTCTTCTGATCCCTTCCCCTCCTCAGGTGCCAGTTGACCTTTGCCCTTGCCAGCTGTATACCCCAGTCTTGCAGTCTGATCCAGTTCAGCCAGCACCCCCCAGTCACTCTCTCATGGGAAGTGGGACTTCTAATCTCCCTTCCCAAGCCCCAGTCCCCACACCACCTTCAGGGCTTTTTCCCTTAAGGGAAGCAGCTCTAGTCTGGTGGGACAACTAGAGTGCATGTCTGTGTGGGACAAAATGTCCTTTGCCCAAATGAAATAAGCAGAAATGTCTCTAAGTAAAAACAGGAAGGATTTTTTTTATTAACTTGTTTACTTTTAGTTTACAAGATTCAGTTCCACAATCACTTGAGTTTCAGATTTTTCTCCCCTTCCTCCCCTACCCCCCAATGGGCATACAATCATGTATAGGATCTGCAAATACTTTCACATTGTACAATAGTCTGGTTGTATAGAAGGGTTGTAACTAATGGAGTAAACAATAGGAAAAAAAGAAACAAAACCAAACATGGAAAAGAACAATAGTATGTATTGCTTCAGTCTCCATTTAAACTCTGGTCTTTCTCGATCTTTCTCTGATCACAGATATCTCCTTCCATTCTGAGACGTATAGAGTTGTCTTTTAACTGTGTGTTGCTGAGAAGAGTCCAGTTTATCAAGGTTGGTTGTCACACATATGATGTGTCTGTGACTGTGTACAAATTTTTCCTGGTTCTGCTCTTCTTACTTAGCATCAATTTGTATAAGCCTCTCCAGGTAATTATGAAGTGCACCTCCTTCCCATTTCTTATAGCACAATAGTATTCCATTACATTCATATACCACAACTTGTTCAGTCATTGCCCAATTGATGGGCATCCCCTAAATTTCCAGGTTTTTACCACCACAAAGAGAGCTGCAATAAATATTTTTGTATATATGGATCCTTTTCCCCTTTCTATGATCTTTTTGTGATACAACCCCAAAAGTGGTATTACCAAGTCAAAGGGTATGCAATTATTTATAGCCCTTTGGGCATAGCTCCAGATTGCCCTCCAGAATGTTGTATCACTTCACAGCTCCACCAACAATGCATTAGAGTTCCAATTTTTCCACATCCTCTCCAGCACTTGTCATTTTCTTGTTTTGTCATCTTAGCCAATCTGACTGGTGAGATGTGGTACCACAAAGCTGTTTTGATTTGCATTTCTTGAATCAATAGTGATTTAGAGCATTTTCAGGAAGGATTTATTATACAATCTCAAGAGAAGGGGACATCATCACAACCAGAAGCAGTCTGATTGGAGAGGTCAAGACGTAGAAGGCAAAAAGCTGGTTTATGTACCCTAAATTTCCCCCAGCACTCCTCCATTTATCCTGTCCCATTCCCATTAATTAGGAACTGAGGCTCACAATCTTAAAACCACAAAAATCTGCTGGCAGTGCAGGTAAAATATAAAAAATATCAAAAAGCAGAAGGTACATGTATAGAGAATATGGAAACAGACAAAATATGTTTAACAAATAAATGACATCCATACTAATAGAGTCAAAATATAGATATGAAAGCAGCTGAAAAACATCAAGTCTGTCAACGCAAATATGAAAGAAGACAATATCTCATGAATAATGGAGATCTTGGGGACTTTGGGTCATGGTGACCCTCCTTCTTGCAACAGGAAGGAAGAAGATATCTTATTAGTCATGGGGATTTTGGAACATGATGACCAGTCTGTAGGTGTCACAGCAGTCTTTCTAAATTTGTATTTGTACAGGTCAAGGGGAAACTAAGTCTCTAGCCAAGTTTGAGGAGCGTGGACTTTCCCCTCCTACATATGAGCTAAGTTCAGCAAAACCTTCAACTCATGACCAGGGAAGTAGGGCAAGGATGTCAGGCTGCTAGGTCTTTGGTACTTTACTTAAATTCTATTTAAATTTCTAAGATGTTACCTGAGAAGTTTTCAACTACCCACACAATGTCCCATTCTCCATTTAGGATCTCAATTGAATTAAAGAAAAGTTGGGTAAGTTCTTCGAAAATCCTCAAATCTTTCAGGATTTACCCTTACAATTGGAGATTTCTTGGGGTGATTTGCATATCCTCTTCTCTACTTGTTGTTCCACTGAGGAGAAGAGGAAAATCTGGGAACAAGCCCCCAAATTTGGGGATTATTTGGCTATCAGTGACCCCTCCAGGTCACCTCCCAGAGGGAGCTCCAGGAACCAACACCTCTAGAACTGTGCCCATCTGACCAGGAGGGACATTGGAGGAAGGATTGTCTCCAAGGTTGGAAAAGTGGTAGAGCCACTTTCCAATAATCTGTCCTCTATGTTTGGGATGAAAAATACCCTTCATCCTTAATTTAGTGAAAAAATAAACACAGAGATCTCTTAGGATAAGAACAGGAGTTTATTCTTTACCCTGGAGAAGAGGGTGATCTTACCCATGACTTATCATGGAGAAGAGGCAAGTTACAAAAGACAGGGCAAGAATTTATAACTTAACTTTGTCAAGTCTCCTTTCCTGACTGTTTCCTCGCTCATTGGTGGAGAGGCATACCTCATCAAATACTTCAACAGGTGGGACAGCAAGAAAGGAAGGGGGGGAGGTTCCCACCAAGGAGGGAAAATAGACAAAGGGAGATAAAAGTGATTGACAGCAGCAATGGAGGAGGAGGGAGGAAGGGAAAGTTAACAACCCCAAATTGAGAAGTTTTCACTCATCCAATACAGGCCCTAGTTTTTTTTTTTTACTCTGAAAACTTCTCATGAAATGGCTCATCTTCCCAAGATGGGGTTCCCAGGAAAGACTCAGTCCTGATAAAGGCCAGTTCCAGACTCTTGAGAAAGCTGTCAGCATCTGATGTCCCTTGGCTCAGAGGAGGGGTAGTCTTCAGATGTCTAGAGTTCATATACATGAGCTGGCACTGCCAGCCAGACCTAACAAGGTTCTCAAAAACACAATTTGACATCAAGGGTATATATAAAGGTCCAGTTTTCCCAGCCATGCAAGACTAGGTCCAAACAGTGTAATTAAATAGTTCAGTTTTTCTTATCTACACCGGGCTAGGCTCAGGCAAAACAATAAGATTTTCTCACAATTCTACAAAGTTACATGCTTACATTAAGCCAGGTACAGATTAAATTTCTTAGATGGCTCACAGTATACTAGCTTTTAGAAAGGTGATTACATGTTACCAAGGTAACTAAGAAAACTTACAAACCTTACCAATGAACAGATTCATTATTACCAATGTCCATTAACATCCAGTTTCTTGTATCCCAGTGACCTATTTCATTTAAACAACACTTTTTAAATGCCAAATGCCTCATGTATTTACACAATTCAAAAAGGAGTTTTGCTTCTCCAATTCCAATCTAGAGGTTACCAAATAATTCTGACTTAATATAGGTTGGTACAATCACTTAAAATTAGTTCCGCATTTTGCAAGGATCTTAAAAAATTGATTTTATCTGCCCTTTAAAAGTTACCAGACAGGTGCTTTAAGAAATATTAATTTCACTCTTACCCCTATCTCATAGTCCTTGTGCTAAAATTCAAACCTTTGACCTTATTCCCAAAAAATGCTCAAAGTTTAAATTCTCATAATAGATAATTTCTGGAAGCCAATCTTACACATCTGTATATAGTTCTAGAGGAATCATCTAAGTCTGATCCTGCTGCTCTCCCCAAACTTACTATCTTATTCACTTAGACTTCTATTGCATTATACTTCTGCCTCATTACTAATCATTTCCTCCTATTTAAGGATATAATCCCTACATTTATCCGTTATTTTGCTCTAAATATTACTCCTAAATGAATTTGCTATAAAAGAAAGAGAAGGACAATGTCATAAATCTCGCCAGAAGGAAAAACTTCCTTAGCCCTGTTTGGTTCCAGGCATGAGTCATCTCTGGTAGCAATTAGATGGCCACAAGGTGCTAAAAGCAGGGCTTAGGCCTAACTAGGTGGGGGGTTTCCATTTCAGAAAGAAAATGCACAGTTGGGAAATAGAGTCAGAGAGGATCTCACCTAGGCAGTATCCAAGGTAGTTTTCACAACTTTTCCCAGGCACAAGCATCCACCATTAGCAGTTCTCGGCCTGCAGCCCCTGCCATTCCATTATTGGCCTTTATGACAACTATTCCTGTAATCAAGCTTAAGAATAATAGTAACGGGTGGTGTAGAAGCAGCAAGGTCCCACAGCTCCCACACATCCACCCTAAACATCCATAAAATATGACTCTGGACAAATTCTAGGTCTCTCAAACTCACAAAAATACAGAAAACACATCTCTCGCAGAAGGCAGCTCGGCAGCAGGGGATCACAGAGGCAGCCTGAAATCAAAACGCGGCCAGGCCCCAGGGCAGTCAGGAGGAGCTGAGCCGAGCCAAGCCAGTGCCACAGCCAGTCTACAAGAGAGAAGATCTACAGTCTCCAGCAACTCTACATCTACCAAGGTGTGAAAAATAGGGATTAGAGAAAGGCAGCTCGGCAGGAGGGGCTCATCCCACAGGCCTGCAGGCTGGGAGCCAAGACCAGCCCAGCCTGAAACCGCCATATGGCCAGGCTCCAGGGAGGCTGGGAGGAGCAGAGCCTCCCAAGCTCAGTGTGAATCTACTTCAGAGAAGATCTAAAGCACCTGGAGCAATCTTCACATCTACTAAGCCAGGATTAGAGGTCAGTGAAAGTGAGTGAAGCTTTCAAGCTAAATTTGGGGAAGGAAAAGCAGTTCTACCAATCTACCCCCAGGGCAAGGAAGCAGTGGGGGAAGGGCAGAACTACTTCAGAGCCCCTGGCCTGCGGATCCGGCAGTGGGGCTGAGTTGAGGGCCAAGTGCTCTTTCATTGAACGGCCTGGATCTGGATTGTGATCTTGGGTGGTGGTCCTGGAGAGCACTTTCAGCAAGCCAAAGCTGGGGGGGCCTGCAACACCCCCCAATAGCTCCGGCAGCTGGGAAAATGCCAGCAATTTGGAACAGAGTTTCCCCCCTGGACACAGAGTTTCACAAAGCTAAAAAAAACCCAACTAATTAATTGACTGGCCAACATGAGGAAAAGGAAGCAAAATAAGAACAGCAATAAAACTCTAGAATCCTTTTTTGTGGACAAAAAGGATCAAAGCATGGAACAGGAGGAAGACAATACAGTCAGAACTCTCACACCAAGTGCTTCCAAGACACTTGAAGAATTCCTAGAAGCTATAGATAATCTGAAAAAGGACTTTGGAAAACAAATAAGAGAAGTGGAGGAAAAATTGGGAAGAGAAATGAGAATGATGCAAGAAAATCATGAAAAGAGAGTCAACAACCTGACTGAAGAAAACAACATGTTAAAAAATAGATTAACCCAAATGGCAA
>JAQQSW010020209.1:0-10898 GCA_028646575.1 Pseudocheirus occidentalis
CATAAAAAAGGATTCTAGAGTTTTATTGGTGTTTTTATTTTGGCTCCTTTTCCTCATGTTGGCCAGTCAATTAATTGGTTGTTTTTTTTTAGGTCTGTGAAACTCTGCTTCCAAGGAGGGGAAGCTCTGTTCCAAATCGCTGGGGTTTTCCCAGCTGCCGGAGCTATTAGGGGGGTGTTGCAAGTTCCCCCAGCTTTGGCTTGCTGAAAGTGCACCCGAGGACCACCACCCAAGACCACAATCTGAATCCAGGCCGCTCAACGCAAGAGCACTTGGCCCTGATCAATAGATTCAGCCCCCCTGCAGAGTCCACAGGCCGTGGGGGCCGCTGCTGGTTCCAGCAGTTCCCTTCCCCCACTGCTTCCTTGCCCTGGGGGCAGATTGGCCAAACTGCTTTACCACTCCCAAATTAATTTTCAAAATTTCACTTTCACTAATGGTCTCTGAAGATTTGAAGATCCCCTTAGGCAGGTGCTTTAGATTTTCTTTGAAGTAGACTCAAGCTGTGGTTTGGGAGACTCAGCTCCTCCAGGCCACCCTGGGGCCTAGCCTGGCTGGGGCTGTGGTTTTGGGCTGGACTGTCTTTCTGCTCCACTGTGGTGTGAGCTGCCCCTCTCCCGTCTTAGTTCCTCATGCCTTGGCAGATGTGGAGGTGCTGGAGGCTGTAGATCTCTCCTGAAGACTGGCTGGGGTGCTGGTGCCACTTGGCTCAGCTCAGCCACGCTCCTTCCCCTGCCCCAGGCCTGGCTGCAGTCTGGGCTTCAGGCTGTTCCAGCCTCCGTTCAGTCTGCTGCGATGAGCCCTTGCTGCCAAGCTGCCTTCAGTGAGAGATGTGTTCTCTGTATTTTTGTGAGTCTTAGAGTCCTAGACTTTCTTTGGGCTCATATTTTATGGGTGTTTAGGGTGGCGGTGTGGGAGCTGCGGGACCTTGCTGCTTCTATGCCGCCATCTTGGCTCTGCCCCCCCCCCCCAGACCTCCCATCTCCATGTAGGGCTAGATGGGGTGGGGTGTCTTCTCAGTGTATATGCCTTCTAATGAAAATTCACAGAAAAACTTTCTGCCCACCCACCTTAATAGTCGCAAAATATCTATGAGCTCAATGCCATAGCATAACAGAGCCTGCCATTTTTGCGAGCTATTCCCTGACACTATTATAGGGAAGGGAGGGGGAGCTGAGAAAAGTGGAAGCATCACTGTTTCCATTTCCATTCCAGTCTGAGAACTATTTTCCACTGTTGACAAGTGTGGTATCTTTTTTGGGAATGGGGAGAGGAGGGGAAACCCTAGTCCTGCCTTTGGTAGGAAAACTGCTTAAGATCTTTCTGTACCTTTTGACTTTGAAGAGGCCAAAGAGGAGCAGCTGTTGGGAGACAAATTCACTTGTGACTGACTGTTCAGAACAGGACACTGGGAAGGTTCCAGAGCTAGGCTTGTGCCCCAGACCCCTTTTGTAGTACTGTTTAGAATGTGGGACATTTGTAAAACAGGCAGTCCCCTACAGTTGTTGTCTATAGTTTATTTGTCAATTAGTTCTTTGGAGAACCCATTTTTCCATAGAAAGTTATGAATGTTTTCCAGACTAGCCCCACCTAAAACCTATATAGCTTCTGATGTATCTTAAATATTAAATTAAATCGAAATATTATGCACCTTGAATGAAAAATTATGGAAGACAGTATTATTGCCGTGCTAATAATCAAAACAGAAAATAATAATAAAATTAAATTTAAAAATCAAGTATGAAGTCATTGCTTTTTCCTCGTATTAGCTAGTCAGTGGTCAAAGGGAAGAGAGTTTGATTAGAAGAGGTAGAGGATACAGTTAGAGAATTTGGCAGAGATTTCAGAAAGGCCTTTTGGGAGTTTTGAAAGGTTTTGGTGGTTGATTGCTCCTGTTTTCTCTTAGGAGGAATTTCTCTTAAAAACCCAGAGATTTCCCTACATGTATGTGTGTGTATATATGTGCAAACATTGTTACATAAGTATATTTCTATGTGCATATACACATGTACACACTTAGTGTGTATATGTGTGTGTCTAGCACTTACCCTAGTCCTGTGATCATCATTCATGATTAGGGTCTTTTTCTCAGCTCATAAATGGTGCTGCAGAATGAGGGAAGTCATCTCTTACCATAAACAGGAAAAGAGGATGGAAAAAAGGGTGAGAATGTGTCTGTAGGTGTCAGGGAGAGATTGCCTAATGTGGAATTATTAGCTGGGAGGAGGTGGGGAACAACAACAACAAAAGTCTGGTAGGAAAGAGATTTGGGGTATGATACACTCCCCAAGCTACACAATTACTTGTACCGTTAGTCAGGATAGCTGTGTTGCTTAGGAAGTAAGGATGGTGGGGGTAGAAAGCACCTGGGTTAGGTATAGACTGAGTGAAACAGCTTGCAACCATTTATTTGTATTCTACAGGACCTCCACTCCCTGCAGAAGAGAAGCTCCTTGAGGCTAGTGATGACTTTTTACCTTGTCTTTGAAATCCCAATTCCTAGAACAGTGCCTTGCACACTATATGCATTTAATTAAATCGTTTGGATTGGATTAGCTGCATGAGGCCACCAGATAGGATTTTCCTAGGGCTGAAGTTATTAAGGAGGTGACTATATTTTAAGTGACCCTCAAAGGGTAGGTGATATCCAAGTAAGTATTCAAATATACAGTTTTTTTTGTTGTTGTTGTTATATCTTGCAGCAATTTAGCACTTAAAAAAACCCAACAGTTAAGTCCCAGCACCCACCAAAATTGTTGTGGGTTTTATTTCTTGTGAGTTTTGTACTTTTGTGCTGTTTTTCCATTGTAGCTGTCATGACGATAAAGCAGAGGGTAAAAGTGGTTTTGTAGATGTTTGACAAGGGCCAAGGAAATCAACCACACCTTTCGGTCACTGTAGATAGGTTTTTAAGCAACAAAATGTGGTTATGTAATTTTTTTTTCACGTATGTACAAGGGCTTGATAGATGCTTTCAAAATTGTTTATGTAGTTTGTGAAGAAAATTGTGCCTAAATTGTAAAGTCCTTATTTGGGGGTTGTGTTGGGCAGAAACTTGGGCATAAATTGTTTGTTTAATTAACTTTTTAAACAGTATGATTTAAGAGAGGTGCTAGACTTATGATTTCATTCTCCTGGGTAAAGAAACTCCCTCCATAACACTGTAGTAAGCACCTTCTCTGTGGCTTATGGCCAGTATGTATCAAAAGTGGTACTTGAACCCAGCCTTTTGTTGTTTTTAGGTCAACTCTATAACTACGTTCTTCCTCTCAGTATGATTTATAGCTTCCCAAAGATGGAAATTGCTTATGTGCCCAGGAATGTGAGAAATAATTCAAACTCCATTCCAATCAGTGTTAATTTGAAACAATTCTATAGGGGTAATGATTTTAAGTTCTTGTATATTAGACTCTAGAGCTGTAAATTACAGATTGTAAATTCGCTTGCTTAATCATAGAAAGCTAACTAGAGGTCCTCTACCCTTGTTTTTCCTCCTTTTGTTGACCAAACCCAGTGTGGCAGTCCCTCAACTTAACTTTTTTTGTCTCTGGACCATTCTCTTTTGACCAACATGAGCAGGTGACCATTTTATGACCACTTTAGTTGGTGGAGATGCTCCTTGCTTTGATCAGCCTGAGACCCCCCTGGTTACATATCATTTCTAGCTGATGCCTAATATTTTGATCCTCAAAACAAGATGGGATTTTGTACTTTGTATAGCCTCTTTAGAATGTTCAGGTATCAAATCTTATAAAAAATGAGACCCTGGAAGAAGGAGTGACATCTAAGATTCTGAGGAAGATCTGAGGTCCATTTCATTAGAGGGGACCATGGACCCTTTAAAGAATTTTTTAAGTGTAAAAATAAATTTTTTTACATTTAATTAATTTATTTTTAGTTTTCAGCATTCACTTCCATACAATTTTTAGTTTTAAATTTTCCCCCCTTTCTTCCTGTCCCCACTCCCCAAAATGCCATGCAGTCTGAGATAGGCTCTACTTATACATTCATATTAGACATATTTTCACATTAGTCATGATATAAAGAATTACAACTAATGGGAGGAACCACTAGAAAGAATAAACAAGGTAAAACAACAAAAGAGAAGGAGAACAAATAGTTTGCTTCCATCTGCATTCAGACTCCAAAGTTCTTTATCTGGATGTGGATAGCACTTTCCATCATGAGTCTTTTGGAATTGCCTTAGGTCCTTGCATTGCTGAGAAGAGCTAAGTCTATCAAAGTCAGTCATCATGCAATGTGACTGTTACTGTTTTTTTGGTTCTCTTCATTTCACTCACCATCAGTTCATATAAGTCTTTCCAGGTTTTTCTTAAGTCCCCCTGCTTATCATTTCTTATAGCATAATAGTATTTTGTTCCATTCACATACCACAACTTGTTCAGATGGGCATCCCCTCATTTTCCAATTCTTGACCACCACAAAAAGAGCTGTTATAAATATTTTTGTACATGTGGGTTTTCCCTCTATTTTTATGATCTCTTTGGGATACAGACATGGAAGTGTTATTTCTGGGTCAAAGGGTATGCAAAATTTTATAGCCTTTTGTGCATAGCTCCCAGTCGCTCTCCAGAATGGTTGGATCAGTTCACAACTCCACCAACAATGCATTAGTGTTCCAATTTTCCCACATCTTCTGCAACATTTATCATTTGCCTGTTTTGTCTTGTTAGCCAATTTGATAAGTATGCTGTAGTACCTAAGAGTCATTTTGATTTGCATTTCTCTTATCATTGGTGATTTAGAGCCTTTTTTCATATGTCTATAGATAGCTTTAATTTCTTCCTCTGGAAATTGCTTATCCATATCCTTTTACCATTTGTCAATTAGGGAATGACTAGTCTTATAAATTTGACTCAGTTCTCTATATATTTTGGAAATGAGGCATTTAGCAGAGACACTGCCTGTAAAAATTGTTTCCTAGCTTTCTGTTTCCCTTCTAATATTGGTTGCATTAGCTTTGTTTGTACAGAACTGTTTTAACTTAATGTAATTAAAATAAGCCATTTTGCATTTCGTAATACTTTTTATCTCTTGGTCATAAATTCTTCTTTGTCTCATGGACCCTTTAATAAAGTGCCATTGGCTCAGAGCTCTGTCTCAGTCTCTTTTATTGTAGGTTGGACAGTTTTACCCCACATTATTGGCACCTGAGATGCGACCATGATGCGTGGAACTCAGCCTTTTTAGGCTGACCCCTGCAAGGAACCCCAAAAGGAAGTGCACATTGGGAGAAATTTTTGATGATGACTCTTCCATGGACACTGGCCCTCAGAGGCTGGACACCCCTCGCTCTGTACCCAAATTCTCTGAGTCTGAGATTAAGTCTCTCTAAGCTGAAGATTGGTGAATCTTATTTTGATTTCCCCTAAATTAATTTATTTTGGAGGAGGGAAGGTAAGGCAATTGGGGTTAAGTGACTTGCCTAAGGTCACATAGCTAATAAGTGTGTCAAGTGTCTGAGGTCAGATTTGAACTCCAGTCCTCCTGATGCTAGGGCTGGTACTTTATTCACTGCACCACCTAGCTACCTCAATTCATTTTCTTTAAGAAGGGTCCCTGATTGGACTAAGAGGAACTGTTTGAATTTGTGACTAATATGCCTAAATTTATAAGCTCTGGAGCACTCATTCTATTTTTATAAAATTTATGTGACCATAATTTTATCTTTTCATACGTAGGCTACTGGGTTTTTTTTTCCCCTCCATTTTTCTTACTTTCCTTTTGTTAAGACTAGGGAGATTCAATAGTGGAATTGCTAGTTCTTCATTTTCAGCCAGCTAGCCTTCTAGCTAATTTTAAAACTTCCTGTTGGCTGGGTTAAAATAGATTTTTTGCCTTTAAATCCCTTTATTAAAGAGCACTTACATCATTGTTGTCATTAGCATAGAAATCTCTCAAACTAATTGAGGGGGAACTCATTTCAGTGACTGATAGTGGGGTGAGGGATCCATCTAGAGGACCGGTCCCTGGATAAGTAGGGTTTGGGGGAGTGATTCCCCAGTTGAGTGCTCTGACAGCACTTGGAGGGAGCAGTAATTCAGACCAGATCTGATAACCTTAGGAGAGAGATTCCCTCCCTCAGTGGTGAGGTCTCAAGGCATGTGACTGTCTTGGGAGCAATCCCCGACTTCGTCTGACTTGAGAAGAAAGCTCATTTTAAATGTGTTATAGAGATGAGGAAAGGAAAAGATTATTTTTACCTATATTTACTTAGGATTGAGTCAGTCACTGACAGCATTAAATTTTTAGGAAGTTTTAAAGGAAAGTAGATATAAATTTTGCTGAAATTCACTTATAGAGGACCTTTTTAGACCTTAGTTAGCTGGTCTTAGGACCTTAGAGGGTAACTGCAGAAATTAAGAATTGGAAGTTTTGGAGAATTTGCCAAAATGAATCTGTGAATATTATAGTGTTAAGCTGTAGGAAAAGGCCTTCCATTTTGGCAGAACTGGGCAGATAGAAGATTGCCTCCCAGAATCTGTAATTGAAAGGGGGAGTATCATCTCTAGTGTCTTCAGTGGGTAACTTCTTAGTTGGAATAAACCAAAAGGCAGGTACTTTGGAAATCTAATCCAGTTCTCTCAGGAGAAGTTCCTCTGAGGAGTGCTACTCCCGTAGTAGAGATGGGGTCAGGCTTAAGAGGGGAAATGCATCCTCTGGGATCCCCTTTGGGACAAAAGTGGACTTCCTGTCCTAGATGGCTAAAGAAAGTGCTGCTAAGCTGTGTAAATTTTGATTTGAGAATACCAAGAGTTTAGGGCAGCAGTTCTCAACCTGTGGGTTATATTCAATTTGTAATAATGAAAATACATCCTGCATATCAGGTATTTACATTATGATTCAGAACAGTAGCAAAATTACAGTTATGAAGTAGCAGCAAAAATAATTTTATGGTTAGTGGTCACATGAGGAGCTGTATTAAAGGGTTGTGGCATTAGGAAGGTTGAGAACCACTGGTTTAGGGGATTGTTTTAGCCAAAGTATGGAACTTGATTACTTACAAAGCTATGGAATTTTATTGAATAATCTCCCAAATTAGCTTAGAGCAAATGAATTGTTGATATTGCTAAATTCTTCATCAGTCTTAGTTTTTCTTCCTTTAATTATACTTTGGTAAAAAGAAGAATGGAACTTTTAAACAGTTCTATCTATTAGGGACTAGTTCCAAATACAAACTGCACTTTAAATGGGTTAATCCAATTGGCAAATTAGATTAAAGCAATGTTGTATTGTTACCAAATTATATTTTTGATGAGATTACAAAAGAATTAACATAATTAGGAAACAGAAAAATTATCTTGGGATGACAGCAGGACCCCAATTACAAAATGGTCAAAAATTCTATACTTTGTAGAGGAGGATAGCTAAGATGTTGACTTCGAAATCTCTTAAGAGAAAAACTTAGGAGTTCAGGCCTGATTTAATGTTGTGTCTTTTTATATGTGCTGTGTGTGTTCATCTTGAACAACAAGTTCCTTATTTCAGATAGAAAGGGACTTTATACAATTAGGAAAATCTTTAAGAGAAGGTGAAATAAATGTCTGTTTTGTCTATGTGAGTTTTCCTTTGTGTTAATCTATAGCCAGCAAATGTTATACGTATTCCTTTTCCTTTGGCGTGATCAACCAAGAGAAACAGACTGCAAAAAAATAAAATAAAAATAAAGTTTCAAAAAAGGCTTACGAGAAGACAGATCTTTCTTCTTTCTCTGTTTCTGACACTGGCCATGTTGGAGAGTGCTGAGATGAAAAACAGATACAGAAATTAATTGAAAACTAAGATACAAAAAAAAAAAAAGATTGGAAACCAAATGTGTGAGAGAGGACTAATTAAATTTATTTCTTTTCTAAATTATAATTTGGATGTCTTTATAAAGTACTTTGATGAGCTGATGGGGTATACTATCAAACAAATGAAAATAAAATATTCACAGATCAGTTATAGTTATTTCTTAAAGGGACCTTTAAAACTAATAGAGATTTATTTAAAGCTATAGTTTAAATTTTAAGAACTGCCTTATTAGTAATTTGATATGTTCCGGAGAGATTCAATGAAATAGGGATTCAGGGAAGTGTTAAAATAAGAAAAATTCAGGATATAGTATGGGTGAATTTAGAATAAAACTCTTGTGAGCTTAAATAATTTCATAACTCAGAATTTAAAAGGGAAACATTTCCTAAGCCTGAAGAAGTTTCAGCTAGCCAGTCTCCAAGTCTGAAGTTTTGGGGTATCAGTCTGTGAAACTGGTTTTAATTTTAGTGTAGAATAAAGGTATGCTTAAAAAACTGTACTTAAAGTTTGTATAAGTTTATTACAGGAAGGAATTTTTATTATTATAAAGCAGAATAAGGAAATTTGAGAACATCTTCAGAAAAGAATATAAGTGGGCAGAATTGGGATTCATTTACCCTTCTTTTGTTTACTGCTTTTAAACAACCAACCTGAGGGTACTGAGCAAGTCTTGATTGGGACTCCTCATTGAAGGTGAATCCCAAAGTGCTCCCAGTAAAAGGAAACTTGTTTTGAAATCAGAAAGCAACCAAAAGTAAATGATGTTTAATGGCACTACTGCAGTTTAAATCAATTATTTAGATAAATTAAAACAGTATAACTTATGTTGAAATCACTTGATTAGTGAAAATAAATTCAAATTGTAGATACAAGGCCATAGTAAGTTAGGGAAAGAATTATTGAAGAGAGACTTAAACAAGAATATACACACACATATACACACTATATATATGATATAGGAATAAAATAAGTACATGCACACCTAATAGAGGGTGCTCAGATTACTGAAGATCAAATTAAAATGAGCATATGGCTTATACAAATATAAAATACTGAAACTTTGAGAGGGAAAGCAAAATTTGCAAATTATTTACCGATATCTGTGCCATAGTTGGGCATTGACTGATCCCCTTGGGAACTGTCAAAATAACTATACTTTTCTAGCTTTCCTAAAAATCTGTGACACCGGACAATGAGGAACTTTTTACTGAGTGAGGTTTTTTTGAGTCAGTTTGCCTATCACAAAAAAACTATGTGATTGTAACATTCTAATTGCCCCAAAGCTTTTAAACAAATTGTTATGAAATTTGCATTTGTAATCACTAAAGAACCAAAAAGGGGTTTACTAGAGGAATTAAGGAAGTAGAAGAAAGAAAGAATAGTGTTGCATAAGCAAATAAGAAAAATTAAGAATGAATTGATGGCTAAAAAAAGTTGGAGTCTCTTTGCACTGACAGCATGAATTCAGGTTTTGAAGGTAAAGGATTTTGGAGTTTTGAAAAAGGAGATTTCAGAGAGGGTATTAATCTCACAGAAATAGAAAAGATTTAGGAATATTTTTTAAACCACTGCTCCTTTGACAGTTGCTACGTGTCTCCTTTCCCCAGTATAATATTACAAAACAAGTAGAAATTTAATGAGCAAATATTAACTGATTGATAGGGAAAGTGTTGATTCCTTGCTCTGGTTTTAGTAGTTATGGTAAAGGATTGTTAACTTAGGAAATTTAGAGGAATTTATTTGGGTCTTCGGGTAATTCAAAGAAATAAACAGCAGGAATGGGAAAAATATAAACTGATTAAAAATAATGGAACCTTGTGCAAAATGAAGTTTGGTTATTGTCCTTAGTCATTATAAATCAAAATTGATTGGGTTGAAAATATTGTAATAGTAGTAAATTAGAGAATCTAATCAGTCCAGGTATATACAAAGGGGATAATAAATATTTGCACTTATTTCCCAGGGTTGTTGGGAGAAATACATAATTATGAAATGCTTAATACAGGGCCTGGCCTGTGTAAAGAAAGAATAAGCGCTATACAACTCAGACCTTGTAGGAATACAATTGAAAAAATGCCATCCTATTTATAGGTACTTTTTCTAATTGACGTGGAATGTTAACAAAATTGAATTTATCACTAAAAGCAGGCTTCCGCAGTTTCCAAGACATAGAAAAAGCCTGGCACATGGTAGTCACTACTCTGACTAGCATGGATTACCAGGGTAATAAGATGAATGACTTTCTATGACTTGATAAATTTGAAAGGTTTTTAACTATATTATTATAGTTAATAATCCTGTTAATATCATCCTGATTGGTGATGTTTTTCCATAGAAAAAGACTAAGAGAAGCTGTTAAGCAAGTTTCTTCCTAATTTCAATCTGAATACTGTTATGTTATAAATATGTGTTACATGATTATAAGAGTATATTTCATCTACAGAAACCTAGAAAATAATAATAATAATAAATAGTAAATGACTTACTGTTGGCAGAAAAAACATGGTAAAACCCTCATTGGAGAGCTTTGTCTACAAGGTTCCTTGGGATGAACCCTATTGACAGTGTTATGAAACTCTGCAGTGCCACCATTTGAGGTACTAGGGACCTCTCCTACGCAAAGTGGGGAAATGAAACTTTTGAAGAGTAAGTGGATGTCATTTGGAAACTCATAATTGTATCTTTTAATGCTATTATTTTGAGCCAACTATTGACTTGTGGTGAAGAAGTAGAAATAGCAGAATGATGCTAACCAGGTCTCTTGGGTCTAAGTGGACTAAGGAAGGGAAGCTACTTCTCCCCAAAGCTTTTGTGTCACCAAGTATACATATTTAGTTCATAAGGAGGAGGTCGTTGTGGCACACAAGGGATGATGGACTCACCTCATTTTGAGCACTTAGAGAAGAAGATTATTATTATTGTGCCCGTTAGTCCTTGCCCCAAGGTTAATGCACTCCGAACCATTCTGGACATTGGCTACCAGCTACTCGACGCTACCTTGCAGCGAAAACGTGCATTTACAGACCCTCGTATTATTTAGTATAATTTTGGAACCAAGTAACGTATTATAATGATATTGGACT
>JAQQSW010020210.1:0-10898 GCA_028646575.1 Pseudocheirus occidentalis
TGTTGGCCAGTCTATTAATTGCTTGGTTTTTTATCTCTGTGGAACTCTGCTTCCTGGAGGGGGAAAGCTCTGTCCCAAATCGCTGGGGCCCTCTCAGCTGCCGGAGCCCTTAGTGGGGTGCTGCAGCTCCCCCCCCCAGCTTCAGCTCACTGAAAGCGCACCCCAGGACCACCACTCAAGACCCCGATCCAGATCCGGGCTGCTCAATGCAAGAGCCCTTGGTCTCGATAGGTCGCGTCAGCCCCCCTGCTATCTGCAGGCCGAGGGCTCTGAAGCAGCCCAGTGGAAGCCGCTGCAGCTCTCGGCTGTTCCTGCTGCAACAGCCGCCTCCCGCTGCCTCCTTGCCCTGGGAGCAGTTTGGCCGGACCCGCTCTTCTCCTCCCCAGTTAGCAAAATCCACTGACCTTTCTCTTAGCCTTTTTTTCTCATGGCCTGATAAATGTGGTAACTCTGCCTCCAGTGCAGGTGATCTGCTCTCCTATAGACGTGGCTCCCCGCCCAATGCCCTAGGGCCTGAGCCGGCTGGGTTTTGGCCGTGGGTCCCAGACTGCTGCAAAGAGCCGGCCTGCTGTGCTGCCTGTAGCAACAGATGTGCTTTCTGTCTTGTGGAGAGTTTTGGAGCTTGAAAATCTGTTTAGAGTCCCATTTTATGAGTTTTTTAGCGTGTTTGTGTGGGAACTGTGGTGCTTTGCTGCTTCTACGCCGCCATCTTGGTTCTGCCTAAAATGATTTTCTTAAAGCTCCGGTTGGACCATATCTCCTCCCTGCCTCTATCTCCCCTTCACCACTCCTCATCCCCACTCTCCCTCCAGTGGTTCTTTATTGCCTCCAGAATCAATTACAAAATTCTCTGCTTGGTTTTCAAAAATCTTCATAGCCTAGCTTTCTCCTACATCTCCAGTCTTCTTACATCTGAGTCCGTGATATGTAATGTGCGTGACAGCCTAGTGACACCGATCTTTTTTGCTAGTCAGTGAACAAGACACTCCTACCTCTGAGGATTATCTCTCTGATAATGCCTGGAATGTATCCCCTCTTCATCTCCTGCCTTCTGACTTTCCTGGCTTCTTTCACATCCCAACTAAAATCCCATTTTCTATAGGAAGCTTTCCCAACTCCTTTATTCTGCTAATTGTTTTCTGTTTATCTTGTATATAAGCTGTTTGTATGTCGTTGTTGATTTGTTGTGTTTCCCATTAGATTGTAAGCTCCTTGAGGGCAGGGACTATTTTTTTTTTTTTTTGCTGCTTTTTGTATCCCTGGCATTTAGCACAGTGCCTGACACATACTGGGCCCTTGATAAGTGTTAATTGATTGTTTGAAGCAGAAAGAATAAATAGCTTAGTAAATTTTCTTGTATAATTCTAAATTGAGTTGTACCATTTCATAGCTGCTCCCATATGTTTTAGTGCACTTGTCTTTGCACAGTCCCTCCAACATTGACATTTTCCATCTATTACCATTTTTGCCAGCTTGACAGCCAGCGATATCTTATTTTAATTATCTTATCTTAATTTTAATTTCATGATCTTATATTAATTTAATGTCGAAGTTATCTTAATTTGCGGTTCTTTTACCATTAATGATTGAGATCATTTTCTCTAAGATATTCTCAAGTCAATAGTTGTATCCCTCCTTTAGTAACTGGAAAAGAGTTTGTTTTATTACATGAGGACATTAGTCATTTTTCCACAGTTTTTCTACATTTTTCTACAATTTTTACATTTTTCTAAAATGCCAGTGATCACATCATGTGTCAATGTTGGCTGGTAGGATTGAAAAGAAAAAAACCCCATATTCACAAACTGGTAGAAGACACATAAGGACCTGAATTAATCAAAGGTGGAGATTGTAATCCACCTCTTCAACAATAACAGCTTCCTTGCCACTAAAACAGGTTTTCTAATTCATCTGGAGGAACAAAAGATATAGAATATTAAGGAAAATGGGAAACTTGTAGAAATAGAAGGGGGAAAGCACTTTCAGATCTCAAACTGTATCATAAATCAGTAATCATCAATATTGATTGGTATTGGTTTAAAAAAATGAAAAAATAGAAAAGAATTGAGCAATGGAGGGGACATTGAGAAATGTAGGTGAAGTAAAAACTAAAGGTACAAATTTTATTTTTAAAAGTTTTTTTCATCCAACATTTTATTAAGACTGTTCTGTAAGTCTGCTTTGTGCTCAGGGAGATTCAAGTATGAGTCATCATATGTTGAAAAATAATTTGGGAATTGAAAAAAATTAAGGGAAAAACCACCCACCTCATCTTTTTTTTTTCTTTTGAGGAATATAAACACTGACTTAGCTGCATATCTTAATACATTTTTTTTCACACTGGCCTGCCAAAGTCTAATTACTTTCTTCTTTAAAAAACACATTTTCTATTTATCACTAAAATAGGTCAAATTTTAAAATTCAGATGTTTGCTTCCTTAACACGAAAGTATGCTCCTTTTGTTAAAAAGAAACTTGTTTGTTGGGGAAGAGATTCAGCCAGAATAAATAAGCTTATTTTAGTACATAAAACCAGTGAAATGTCTGTGGTCTTTTAGCGATGGTTGTTTTCTTGTCCATACAATGCTACAAAAATATCCTTCAGATCATTACTATCATCCAACACTAAGGTTAGACTAGAAATGTTTCGCTGACAAATGAATTGACAAATGCTAGTTTCAGTATCAAAAGATTCTAGATTACTAAGTGAAAGAGATCACCATCTCTAGGAAGTAAGAAAATTACACTCACTATTGGGAAATATTAAGAGATAACATTTACATATTGCCTTGAGATTTGCAAAGTACCTTACAAATGTTATCTCTCTTGAGCCTTACAACAATCCTGGGAATTATTATCCCCAATTTATGGGTAAGGAAACTGAGGCATATCAGTATAGTGACTTGTCTAGGATGATACAACTAGTAATTGTCCGAGACTGGATTTGAACTTAGGTCTTCCTGACTAAATGTCCATCACTCTGTCCAATGTGCCACCTATCTCTCCTTGATTAGTCATTAAAAAAAAGATGAAAAGCCATCCAATCCAAACTGATAAGAATTGGTCTGACACATACTACATGAGATGATTGTAGTATGTACACTACTTGAGAGATGATTATTTAATTTTCATTACGAACATTTATATCTTAGAAATAGGTAAATGCTCTAAATCAGCATTGAATTTTTTTTATTGTGTTTATCATTTAGACTCAAGAAAATGATGGAGAAAATATTTATAATGCAGATTAAACTTAATGCATACTTTTTTTTTTCCTGGAGGGTCAATTGTCAAACATTCACTGCATACTCCTGGTATCTATTCTCAGAATAAGCATATACATGATTATTTGAGGAGACCAAGAATATGAATAAACAGAGGGATCAGGACAAGATTCCTATAGGAGGGAACATGTTAGAAGAGGCTTAAAGAAAACCAGGGATTCTAAGAGGTGAGAAAGTAGTGTTTTCTAGGTACAATGTGCAAAGGTATGGAGGTAGGAAATGAAGGGCCAATTCAGAAAACAACAGGTAAGCCAGTTTGGTTAAAATATAGATTGTGTGAAGGAGAGTAGTATGATATACTCCTGGAAGAGCAGGCTGGACCAGGATTGGGAAGGGCTTGAAATGCCAAGATAAGGAGTTTATATTTTTCCTTAGAGTGAATAAGGAGTCACTGAATATTCCTGAGCAGGAGAGTGATGCCATCAACTCAAGGAAGATGAAGCAATACCAATCTGGAGGGACTGGAAGGACGGAGATGACTTTAACAGAAACAGGGAGGTTGGAGGAGGAATGGGTTTACCAGGCAAAATAATGACTTATTTTGGATACACTGAGGTTGAGATGCAATGGGATATGTAGTTGGACACATCTAATGGGCTGTTGGTAATTTCAATCTGGGAGTTAGGGAATATTAGACTGGCAAGAATACATCCAAATACAGAGACCTGGGAGTCATCGGAAGGTGGGAGATGATGAAATCACCAAGATGGTATGAAGGGGGAAGAGGAGAGGATTCAGGACAGAGAAGTAGGGGACACCCACAGTTAGGGGTTTTTAGATAAGATGATAATTCAGCAAAGGAGACTGAGTAGGAGGGCACTCAGGAGAGAGCAGTGTTCCTAAGGAAGGAGAGTATCCAGGAAAAGGCAGGGAGTGGGATTAATCAGCAGTCTCAAATGTGGTGGAGAGGTCAAGAGAGTTGAAGAGGAAGAAAAGGATGTTGGCTTTGACCATCAAGAATTCTTGAGGGAGAGTAGTTTTAGAGGAGAGGTGGGCTCAGAAGCCAGCCTGCTGAAAGTGAGTGGGAAGAGTGAAGACTGCTTTTTCTAGGATTTTGGTTGCAGACTGTAGGAAAGGTAAAAAAAAAAGTAGCCTGAGGGATGATAAGATCAAGATAAGGCTTTTTTTTTTTTAAAGGTGGGACATTAAACTTTGGGCATGCTTATAGCCAGAAGGGAAGGACTCAGCAGAGAGAGTCATGGGAATATAGGTCTAAAGCCAGAAGGTACCTATTTTATTCCTCTTTTTACAGATGAGGAAACTGAGGCCAAAAGATGTGAACTTTCTTCACTAGGGTCACAAGATTACTAAAAGTCTGGGGTGGGATTTTAATCCAGGTCTAGACAAGTTGAGTTTATTTCCGTTTATTCATCAGATGAGACAGTTTGTCCCAAGATGAGAGTTCCCAAACTGGTTGGGTTCACTCTCCCAAGGCCTAAGGGCCATTTCCCAGCAGTCTGATCTGGATGTGCTTGTCCAGATGAGAAGTGAGATAGCTGCAGAAGAGACTGTAAGATGTCAAGGTGGATGCCTGAATGGATTAGGAAAAATGGTCTGTGAACCTTAGAGCCTTGTATTTATAATAGCTGCTAGAGCTTTAGGAAATTTTAAACTTGGTAGCTTACAAATGCCACAAAAAATATCCTGGAAAGACCAGATATTTAATAACTTTTGCAGGTGACTGGATTTTCTTTTCTTTTAATATTTAAAAATAAATATTTTATTGATTTAAAAAAAATTAAGTACTTCTTTTATTTCCTGATGCATCCCCTCTCCCATATAATCCTCCCTTGAAATAAAACAAATCAATAAACAAGTCTATCTGAGAGAGTATACCTCACTTTGCACCAAGGGCACACCACTTCTCCGCTGAGAGGAGATGTGCATCACCAAGATGTTCACTGTAGTCACAATTAACCACTGCCTTGACTGGAGTTTTGGAGTCTTTCAGGGGTGTTTTCCATTAGGCCATTGTTGTCATTGTGAAAATTGTTCTCTTGATCATTTTATTCTTCAAAACTACTGGATCTTCCAAACATCTGTACGGTGGTTGCTGTGGGCTAAAAACCAAGTGTCTGAATTTGTTGGCTCTCTACTCAGCGAAGCACTTCTACCGTCAACAGAGTTGGATGCTATCACTCAATACTGATACTTGGGAAGCCCGCTAGCCTGTATTCTATCAAATAATTATCTGAAAGCATAGTCTGAGGAAGCTGCCACTGCGGTGGTGACTGTGTAATGTCCAAGTCTAGACCAAACAGAGAGTTGGCAGGGTAGTGATCACACCCTTCTTCATAGGTCCTAAATCTGCTAATTTTCCTATCTGGTAGTTAGAAGTGTTTCAAATACTATTAGAAGTCTGCCTAGGGGTTTTGGAATGGTGGTGCATGATCAAAATCCCACCTACCGAGGGTGCTGAAGCTGGAGGATCCCTTGAGTTCGAAAGTTTTGAGCTAAATTAAGTGGGATGTGCAAATTAAATACAGCATCAATATGGTGAATCACTGGGAAGTGGTAGCTACTGTAGGGAGGACCAGAAGAGGAGTCAACTTTACCATACTGGAAATAGAGCAGGTCAAAGTTCACTTCTAGCCTGAGTGAGATAGGGAGTTTTAAAAAGAAAGAAAAAGGAAAGGAAAGGGAAAGAGGGAAAGGAAGGGAAGAAAAGAGGGTAAGGAAGGGAAAGGGAAGAAAAAAGAAGGAAATAGAAAAGGGAAAGAGGAAGAGAAGGGGAAGGGGAAAGAGAAATGAAGGGAAGGGAAGGGAAAAAAGATAAGAAAAGACATTTACCTAGGAGTCATATTTATCATGGTAGGGCAGGGTATAGCTTGGTGTTCTGTACTTTAAGAAATTATTTTTTTTCTTGATGCCTTCTTAAAACATCATATTAATTTCTAAATAGAGTTCTCTCTCTCCTTCTCTCTCTTACCCAGTAAGCCATTTCTTATGACAATTTTTTTTTTACTTTTTTGAAGGGGAAGGTAGGGTAATTGGGCTAAGTGACTTGCTCAAGATCACATGGCCAGTTTTTGTGTTAAGTATCTGAGGCTGCATTTGAATTCAGGTCCTCCTGACGCCAGGGCTGATGCTCTATTCACTGTGCCACCTAGCCACCCCCTTATGACAAAAATTTTGAAAGAAAAAAAAAAACAATTCCACCAAACTAGTGACTTCATCATCTATCTAGGATCTATAATCCTAGCCTTAAGATCATCCAAAGAACAAAGTTTTGATGTGTTCATTGTGGTGGTACCATGACTCTACAAGAAAAAGTCTGATGGAGATAAATCTGGTGGTGGAGGCGGCCAAAAAACATCCTCTTTACCGATTCACTAGTCTGAGAAAGGTCATCCAGAAACCTGTACAAGCAGCACACGAGGGTAGGGAGCTCCATTTTCTTAAAACTAAGATGAAAAAAAAAAAACATTTCTATTCAGAATTCACAAAACTAAATGCCTGAAAATGAAATTAAAATAATTCCATCTCAGTTGGTGTGCTTTGTAAATTTGCAGCATTTATACTTCTGAAATAATTAAAGCTTAAAGCCACACTTTTGGGACACCCCATACAAGAAATGAAACCACCTCTCTTCTCATTCCAACAGAAGAGTCAAGTACACATATAAATATATTCAGAATAAATCTTTAAAAAATTCAAATTAATATGAAGTAGTTAAATGCAAGGAATTTGGGGGAGGAAGGGTAATAATAGGAAAATCTTCACATAAAAGCTTTACTTGAGTTGCATATTGAAGGGAGAGGGATTTTTATGTCATTATTATAGTTCTAAGATTCATGAGTAAGTCATTTCCCCCTTCTAGGACTCAGTTTCCTCCTGTATAAAATTTGGGGGCTGGATTAGGCAGCCTCTAAGGTCCCTCCCAGTGCTAAAAATCTGTGATCTGGTCTTGATTTTTCAGAGGAGGCAATCCAGAGAGAAGCAACTTCCAAGTGGCAGATAGGACTTTAATTTAATGTTTCCTGATTAAAATGCAGGGCTTTTTCTTCCACACAGCACCCTCTTAAGGTCACCTGGAGGCAGGCAGAATCAGCAGCCCAGGTTTAGGCACAGACGCTTAACAGGCTGGCTCGGACAAGGGCAGCTCAGGGAGTACAGAGGGCACTAGGAGGCAGGGGCAGAGACAGACCTGTCCCTCCAGCTTCTCCTGTGGCTGCCAGCTTGATCAGAGGAGCATGACAGGCAGCCCCTTCTCCCCATCAGAGTCCATCCCACCTCCCAGGGAGCCGGCCCATCAAGGAACAGAGCCCCAGTCCCCCAGAAGGGCAGGAAGGATCTTAACAGCTCTGGCCTGCCGCCAGGCAGTGAGTTTATAAGCCTTTCCTGGTGTGGGGAGTTTCCTCTCAGCCCCAGCCCTCTAAACACCCTGGGAAAGGCCAGGGAGGTGGGGGGAAGGGGCAGGGGGAGACCAGCCATAAATTTGTACATAATCACCTACGCTCCAGGCTGCTGGCCCCACGTCCTCACTCAAGGGAAATGCATGTCTTAAACACCTTCCTTGCCTGCGTTCTTGACAAGTCATCACATTTTTGGGTGTCCTGCTTTCTTTTAAAGCCCCCCATGGCCCCCTGCTGGGCTGGGAGGGCTGGCTGCTTGGCAGCTGGAGGGAGACTCCCTCTCTCTCCTCCCCAACACTCCCCCCCCTTCCATAGCCTCTTTCCAGGGGGACTGCAGGGGAGGGGGTGGGGGAAAGGGGGGGTTTTGGAGATTTTCAGCAGAAAGCATGTGGGTCTGTTCTATAGCGAGAGCCCAGACCCTCCTGGATGAAGACTGACTTTGGCTAGGGAGCCATAAAGAATAATGGATTTGGAGTTAATGGATCTGGGTTCAAATCACGACTCTGCTATTTACTACTTGTGTGACCTTTGTCAAGGTTCTTCATTTCTTTGTTTCTCAGTTTCTTCCTCTGCCTTTTTGGACAGCTCAGGGGCATGTGGAGTCAGGAAGATCTGAATCAGAACAGGTCCTCAGACACTGATTAGCTGTGTGGTCCTGGGTAAGTCACTTCACTCATTACCCTCAATTGTCAAATGAAAGAGTTGAACCAGACAGTCCCTTCTATCTCTAAATCTATGGCATATTCCACTGCAATTCCCATTTCATTAAGATAGGGCAAAACACTGCCTATTGCTTTCTAGGTAGGCATGGGAAAATTAGTTCCTCTCTACATGCTCAGGATCTCTTCCAGTGATTGGATTCTATGTTGTCAGGTCCTTTCCAGCTCTGAAATCTGTTATTTAGAATGCTAAAATTTTAGCAATAAAAGGGCCACCAAAGACCATCATAATGCAGAGGAGACTGAGGCCCAGAAGGGCAGATTTGGGAGCTGAACTCTGGACTCTTGTCTTTAATTCTTTTCCCCATAGTGAACTACCTTTCTTCCACTGTCTTTGAGACCTCTGGCTTCACCTCTCTGGGCGACATTGTCCTTGTCTATAAAATGGAGATAATAAACCCAGCCCTATCTACCTCACAGGATGCTAGGAGGAGCAAATTAGGAAAGGGATGTGAAAGTGTGTGCAAAGCATTGTTAAACTTAATGTTTGATGAATTCACATTTTCATGTACTAGTCCTTCTTCCTTCCTTCTTTCCTTCCTTCCTTCTTTCCTTTTTTCCTTCCTTCCTTCCTTCCTTCCTTCCTTCCTTCCTTCCTTCCTTCCTTCCTTCCTTCCTTCCTTCCTTCCTTTCTTCCTTCCTTCTTTCCTTCCTTCCTTCCTTCCTTTCTCTCTCTTCCTTTCTTTCCTTCTTTCTCTCCTTCCCTCTCTCTCTCCTTCCTGCCCTCCCTTTCTCTTTCTCTCCTTCCTCCCCACTCCCACTATCCCTCCTTCCTTTCCTTCCTTCTCCCTCCTTTTCTCCCTCTCTTCTTCCATCCTTCCATCTCTCCTTCTCTTTCCTTCCCTCTCTCCCTTCTTTCCTCCCTTAGTCTTAGTCTCCCTATATCACCCAGGCTTGAAGTGCAGGGGTGGGGGTGGTACTCATGGGCCTGACCCCACTACTGATCAGCATGCGAACTTTGACTTGCTCTGTTTCTGACTGGGGCCAGTTCAATCCTCCTTATCCAACCTGGTAACCCCTGGCCCTCGGTGTCTCACTGCATTAATAACAACTTAGTACAGATACCCCATTATCTTCAGTCTGCTTAGGTCAAGATTCCTGAGCTCCAGAGATTCCCCAACTTGAGCCCGCCTGAGATTAGAGGCACTCCTCACCATGCTGGGCTGGATGCTCCTTTCTTAAAGTGAGGAACACCCCAACAACATAAAGCAATGACACGAACAGCTGCCTTTTCTCTGACACTTGTGACAGCCCTGTGGTGCAGTGAGTGCCATAAAGACCCAACAAAACTTTCTCAGTGCCACAAAAGTGATAAGTGGCGGTACTTCTGGGCACTGGGATGCAGGTGCCTTGTTCCACATCCTCTGCTCTTTGTCATATGTTGTCAATTCCAGGGAGAGTCACAGAACCTCAGAAGTGCCGAGGACCTGCACCTGGACAAGACCTTCTCTACATGCGGTCATTCATCTTCTGCTTGGAGACGTCTAGGAACAAGGAGCTCCTAGTCCATCCCATCTCTGCATAGCCCTGCTTTGAAGTTTTCCTTACATTGTTAAAAAGTGTGGCCTTCCTACATCTAGCAGAACAGGCCTAATCTCCATCTGTGGACCCCCTTCCAAGCATTGTTTGGACAGTGGTCATATGCTCCCTGAATCTTCTCTTCTTCAGGTTAAGTATCCTATCCTTTACCCTTTATCCCGAGCATGGTGTGAACAGAGGACCTCTCACCATCCTGGCCATCAGCTGGACGCTCTTCAGCTTATTCCATAGCCTTCCACCATAGGCTCCCAGCACCCAGCACAGGACCCCAGATGTGGCTGGAGCAGGGCAGGCTGCAGGGGAGGCACTCTTTCCTTCCTGCATGCTGGAAACCCCATCTCCTTCAATATACTCCAGGTTTTTCATAAAAATCTTTTCTCAGGGTGTTTTTGGGCTGCCCCACAGTTCTTTCTACTGGTGCTGGTCTTGCAGTGCTCTGGAAAGCCCCAGGTTCCCCTGCTTTGGCATTTGTAAGGCTGGTTCCCATGACACCCCTGTCTTTTGTTTTCCTTCTACACATGTACTGGTCCCTCTGTCTTCTCTGCTGGGGCAGCCATTGCTACCATCATTTGGGATTGATGTGCTGGTTTTGACACACTTTCTAGCCCTGAGATTCCAGGCTCTTGGCTTCCAGATGCTCCCCAGGTGTGACATTTTGTGTTCTGTGGTCCCCTCTCCAGCATGAGCATTCCCTGCTTTCTGTGCTAGGCTTCTTCCCGGCTCTGATAGTTCATGCTCTGCAGGCAGGAGGCAGCCCTGAGACCTCTGCTCCAGACAGTGAGAATGTGGGGAAGGAAGAGATGGGCAAATGGAGCCCAGCGTGGTCAGTCCAGTTATTGCTCCTGGAGCCTGGTCCCCTCTGGCTCCTGCCCTGGGTCCTCCCCAGCACTAGGGGGCTGCTATAGGCCCAGGAGCCTGGTCCACCCTCTGGCTCCTGCCCTGGGTCCTCCCCAGCACTAGGGGGCTTCTATAGGCCCAGGAGCCTGGTCCCCTCTGGCTCCT
>JAQQSW010020211.1:0-10898 GCA_028646575.1 Pseudocheirus occidentalis
CTGCATTGACTATATGCATCAACTTTGTGACCATTATAATGACTTTGGGACTTGTCCTTCTGGTTTTGGGATTCAGTGTTATGGTTTCTGAATAAAGATCTTGGTTCTGCCTTCCATGTGGAGAGTTTGCTATATTTTGTGATCCAAAACTACACCAATATATTCATAACCATCATGGGTGTTATGAATATCTCATTATTGATACAGCAGTTCATTCTGCTTTGGAATGTCACTAGCTAGTTTTGCTCAAAGAGTAGTAATATGAATGCTTGAATGAATAAGTATATTTACATATAATCTTCTCAAAAGGCAAAGAAACACATTTCTACTACAATATATATCTTACCTGTTTTTCAGCAAAATGGTATTGGCAAAGTTTCTTCCATAACTGCCTGTCTTCACTGAGCATGTATAATGTTGGGGTCACTTGGCCTAAAGTAATAATATCCCATCCATCTGAGAATCTATATAATATATTGTTCAGCATGTGCAGAGGAAGATCACTAAGTGTAAGGCCGTTATTTACTTGCTGAAAAAAAATGGGATAGCGTTTTACTGAAAAAAGCAATACAAGACACATTATTTACATTTAAACTTAATATTTCAAGAGAAAAATATTATCATTACCCAGAACTGGATAATACACTACAATTGTACATGAAACAATGGTCACTTCAAATAAGGCATTGGTGTGGAAGTTAAGTGGTAGAAATTACTATACTAGAAGAACAAGGAAGATGCCCACAATCATCTAAGACAGTGGTTCTCAACCTTCCTAATGCCTCAACCCTTTAATACTCGTATGTGGGCACATCTGCATGTGAGCAGACCCACTTGGAGATGGACAGAAGAGTGGTGTCTTGGTTCCTAAGACCATCGTAAATATGTGTTTTCCAATGGTCTTAGGCAACCCCTGTGAAAGTGTCGTTTGACTCCCAGAGGGGTCATGATCCACAGGTTGAGAACCACTGATCTAAGGAATTATGGTAATCAGTATGAAGATAGAGGCTGATAAATGAAAATGCCAATATTTTATTGAGCAGCCTAGCCTAGTTGGTCAGTCAGTCAAGAAAGAACATTGGATTGGGTTTAGGACAACTGAGCTCTTCCAGATTCTAAAACGTACACACATACATATGCATACATGCACATGCCATGTAGTCATGATTCTATGTGGAGCTATGAGATAGTTGTCATTTTGGGAAGAATTTCACTAAAGTCTGGTGAAGAGATGTATCAAATAGGGGCGGCTAGGTGGCGTAGTGAATAGAGCACTGGTCCTGGAGTCAGGAGGACCTGAGTTCAAATCCGGCCTCAGACACTTGACACACACACCAAAAAACTAGCCATGTGACTTTGGGCAAGTCACTTAACCCCAACTGCCCTCCAAAAAAAAAAAAGCAAAAATAAAAAAGAGATGTATCAAATGCTTCCCATCTTTAGCTACCATAGTATTTCTGGATGTGAGCTTATGTGGGAATTTAGAAATTGCAAACCAGAGATTCTTAACACTTAAGAACTATTAAAAGAAAATACCTGTATTTACAACTTCTAGAACAAAAATGAAAACTATTAGAAAAGTAATGTGATTATGTAAACTAGACAAGCGGAGCATATATTCCCTTATAAGGAGCTCTATAGGAAGGCTGCATTTAATTCCGCAGTTAATTAAGGGGCTCAGGTTGTCTAGGGTCATCCCATGGGTCCAATGATATTAATTACTACTACATTTACTATAGGACAAATGTAGAAATGTAAAAAAGAATATTATTTCCTATATCCTTCTTTAAGTAGTGTCTGTGTTAGTGTTCTGTACTTATTTATGGTCTTTTTTAAATACATGGATGCTTTTCTCCGCAAGTTGCAATTGTTAAGATAGGGGCTGTCTTTTTTGTTTCACTTGAGAACTCCTATAGGCATGGGACAATTTTACATAGGAATCATTCCGTGAACACTGCTGACAAATATGAATCTATACTCTAAGATCTGACCTAACAAGAAATAAGTTGGGAAGCTCTCTCAACTATGGCATAGCCCCAAGGGCTTGACTTCTGGGTCTAGCCAAGCCAGCTCCAGTGAGTAGAAGGCACAGTTTGCTTGGTTACTGACCCACTGGTTTTCTTTTACCTGGCCCCTAAAAAAGTTACAGCAAGTAGAATAACTAGAAGGTATACTGGGGAAATAATAAAACAAATGATAATATTCTAAAAACAGAGCAATATAGAAGTTATTAACATTGGCGCCTATTTTTAAAACAGTATGTGTACTTTACATATGTATAATTATCAATGGTTGCCTTACAGTTTTTAATTGCTCAATGAGTACTTGGTTAATTAGTAAATTTATAAGATCTAAAAAGTTTGAATAAAATTGCACAGTTTATGCAAATATAAAGTGATTATATGGGTTATTCAGAGAATAAATGAGTTATAGTGACGGAAACATCTAAGCATACACACAGGGATGTAACTAGCAACTTTATACTTATTCAGTAAGCATATGCATGCATAAGGCAGGATATACACACAAAAGATAACATGCATGTAAAATTATCCCCATCTAACAGCCTTTTCACCAATACCAGAATTAAACATAATTTTAAATGGGTGCTCCCATCTTCCCTACACTAAGAGAAGAGAATTTCTATTATAAAAATCTGGTTGCTGAAATGAGAAACTTTCCTTAGTCAGGCTAGAAAGCCGGGCAGAAAGAACATATAGCTAAGAGAACAGGATTCCTTTCCTACCTTTACCAAAATGATCAAATAAGTCACATAGTGATAATAATGGCTCCACCTATCTCAAATTATTGTAATGATAAAAATCAAGCAGGAATTTAAATAGATGTCCTTCAGAATAAAAAATCAGTAATGTATTTTCAATTGCAGTGTAAGATTCATAGAGAATCACAGAACTGATAAGTGGCAGCACACTCATTCTATCTTTGGAGAAAAAGTCAGTGTTTTAGGGGAAGAAGGGGACTTGAAGCTTCACACTTTCACTTCACAAAACAATGCTTACAAGTATACAAATAGGCATTGTTAATCTAATGAGTGAGTTTTCCATGGGTGGAGGATACACACATGGATCTTTTCACAGGAATCACTTCAAACATTTGGAAGAACTACAGGGTTCTAATCCAACCACTAACTATCCACACAGCTGCCATCCTGGATTTTCTAAAGACAATAAAGTACCAGAACTTCTTTTTAAAGGATTTTCAAACCTTTCATCTACCAAGAAGAACAAAGGCATCTCCAAAGCAAAATGAAGCTGTCTGAGCCAGACTGAAGACCTGATCACTGCTGGGGAACTCTTTTTTTTCTTTATTCCATATTTATGCCTTACCTACTTCCCAAAAGACTTAAGGGAGCTTTGGGTACTTTTGTCTTATGAGGTCTCAGAACTAACTACTAGATTGCTAATTTGAGAAGACAAACACTGCGTGTCTTGAAAGAGGAAATGTGTGATGGATAGTCCGTCAGAGAAAGTTAGATGGCTGCTTTATGGATTAAGAATAAAGATTACTACAGTGACTGACAGAAAATAGGGCAGATATATAAGAAATTAATTTTTTAAAGTAATTAAATCTCAGAGCTATGAAGGTATGCAGTTCCTTTTTACTTTCACAATGCTACCACTAAAGAAGTAATGAGCTTCTCAAAATTAACATGTTTGTGGGAAATTTTTAAGAAGAAAAGGGTAGCTGGCTAGAGAGGGAGAGTATTTCTGTCAAAAGAAGATTTTTTAAAAAATGGTTCATCTAATAATGGCTCAATTATGGCTTAACAAATGCATACTAGGAGGCAGTAGATTTCCTACCCTCCGTCCCAAGCCAGCAAACTAAATTTTACTTCAAGGAAGTGAACTGGTAGGACCAAGTCTCACGGAATTGTCAGATGGAAGCAATGTTTAATTAAGATAATTGGAAGGGAGGTTGCTGCTCCTTTTATAGATTTACCAATCTATAATTATATTCTATGTATTTCTGGTAGATTAAAATTTGAGAAAGATTTTTTGTAAGGTTGCTAAGATCTCTTTTGTTAGAATAATGTATGAATATTTTTTAAAGTGTTAGGGGTTGGAAATAAGTAACTAGATTCTAGGAAGCCAAGCTGAATTTAATTTCAAGAAATGGCCCTGCACTTCAGACTATCAATGATCTGTGGAAGCCCTTGGCTGTTATTATTCCACCCTCTGACTTCTGATATCACCTTAAAATTGGCTATGAATAAACATAAGGCACCAATTCAGCATTAGACCAGCAGGTTGAAAGACCATGACTTATTATATTAAGCAGTCTCAGGCTAATTTGGTTGGCTTACTTTAGAAGCTATATAATGCAGCTGAATCATTTGACACTGTGAATGAGCTTTTATCACTGGTTTCAACTAGCATTCACAGGGGAAGTAAAAATCCTCAGAGTAACTCATAAAAGCATATGAGAATAAAAAAGAACATGGAAAATGGTGGTAATGGGTAACAGAAAAAACAAGCTTTGTGATAAAGCAATGTAGAAATACCAAGGCCAGATATGCTTCCATCCACTTTCTTTCTTACTGTCAATATTATGAACCAGGAAAAAAAATGCAAAATAAGCACTGAGAGAGCAATCATAAAGACATTAAGAAATTCACATTCCATGCCATGTAAATAATGAGATTTTTTTTTAAAAGGAGGCTATCAGAAGAAATTAATTTGAAGAGGATGTGACAAGAGTAACTTAGAGGTTAGGAGGTGTGCAGTAGAAAGAATGCTGGATTTAGAGCTAAATGTCACGTGCTTGAATCCCGGTCTAGAACTATGATTCTATGACCTGTGGCTATCAAGTACAAAAAAGGTATGAAAGGGAATGCCATAGCCAACAAGTGGCCACCGGTCTTTAGCTTCACAACCTTCATTGAAAGGGAATCTACTCCCAAAAAAGTGAGCCTGTTTCACTTTTGCACAGCCAGGCAGAACATGATATTCTGGGTGTGGTTTGACCAGAGCAGGGTACAGAGAGACTATCACCAGGAATAAGGATTCCTATAGGCTAAGACTCATTTAATGCAGACCAACATCACATGAACTTTTTTTGAAGGCTCTAAATTGTTTTTCAAGTTATTATCTAACCATCTTGTACTTGTGAAGTTGACTTACTCAATCCAGTAAGACATTCATCCCTACTGAATTTTATCTCATTAGATTTGGTTCAATGTTTGAGCCTACCAACACCTTTTTGGATCTTCACTGTCATCCAGTTGTGTCATCTGCAAATTAGATGAGCGTGCCATCTATGTCTTTATATTAAAATCACTGATAAAGTAAATGTAAAACAGTACAGAGCCAAGTATTAATTTCTTATAGCACTGCACTGAACACCTTCTGCCAAACTAAAATTGAACTTTTCACAAGGACTCTGAGCATGGTCACTGGTTTTGAATTATCAACTGTACTTTAGTTTAATCCACATCTCTCCATCTTTAACACAAGAATAACATTGAGATATTTTATGAAATGCTTTGCTACACAGTGCTCTGATTGAGTAGTTTGGTAATTCTTCCAAAAAGGGAAATAAATGTCGTTTGGCATGACCTATTTTTGAGGAAGACAGGAGGCTGACTTTCTGAAACCAGACTTTCTCTTCTATATTCATTAACCATATCTTTAATGATGTTTTAAAAGTTTCTCAGAATTCAAAGTCAAGTTCACTGGTCTATATTTTGAAAATTCCACTCTACTTTTTTTTTAACTATGGAAAAATTAGCCTTTTTTCAGTCCTTTTTAATCTTTTCTGTTCTTGATCTTTCAAATATCATGATAGCAATGACGTTTGCCAGTTCTTGAAGTTCCCAATAATGTGGGTCATCTGGGTCAAGCGACATACTCCTCAAGAGTTGCTTGGTGCTCCCTTACTATGTTCTTATCCATCCTATGTACCAATTCCCTGTTGGCTATTCTCCAGTTGGCTATTTCATTTCTAGTCTAGTTATCAATTTTCTTAGCAGAAGAAAAAGGTAAGAACCTTATAAGCACTTATCTCTTCTCTCTTTTTTGAGTTATCCTTTTCCTATCCACTCTAAGCTGTAGTTCTATTTTTAAAAATCTTAATATTTTCCTAAATATAACTTGAAAAATACCAAAATAAATAAAACCTTTTTTCACTCTTAGCACCATATTACAGTTTTGATTCATTCTGAGTTTTAGTGTTCTCAGCTCAATTTTTATAATAGCATGGAAAGCTCTTACATTTTCTCTCTCTCTGTTACCTGCCCTTGATTCCATCATATCCACAACATACACACATTTATGTATCTTTCTATGTGCATACAAATAGCTATAAATGTGTATCTACATATACATGCATATATACATGTGGGGATAGATGTGGGTGTATTGGTGGGATCCCTGCACAACCACATTGATCTCTTCAGTCAATTTCCATTTACCTCCTGGGATATCTCTACTCAAAAAAATTTTAGTTCACTGCCTCCTACTTATCCAGCCTCTGAACTGTTTGCAATATGCTCTACATAATCCAGTGCATGTCAAACTCTGCCTGACTATTTTTCTTCTATCACAAATTAGGAGGAAATGATCACTTTCCTCTAGGATTCCCAGCATTTCCACTGTAACAAATACTTTTTCCCTGGTGAGAATCAGACTCAAAATTGAATTCCCTTTTGTTGGCTCTTCCACCTTTGGATGGATAAGATTATCATTAAGGAAAGTCAAGAAGTTATTAGTTGTTACTGCTACCCCCCAAGCTAAATCTATGGCCACTAGCCTTCATGTAGTAGCTAACAGTAGGTATAAGAATAAATCTATGGGCCTGGATAAGAACATTTTGTTCATCTGGAAAATGTCTGGGAAAACCACAGTACCTATGTCCTTAGTCTTTCCTCTTTTCCCTAGACATGGTCAGCTAGATCTATATCAATCCATACATTTTGCTAGTATATATAAGGTTTGTTTTGTTTGTTTGTTTTTGCTTTTTGGAGGGGGGGAGGGCAAGGCAGTTGGGGTTAAGTGACTTGCCCAAGGTCACAAAGATAGTGTTAAGTGTCTGAGGCTGCATCTGAACTCGGGTCCTCCTGACTCCAGGGCCAGTACTGTATTTACTGCACCACCTAGCCGCCCCTATATATAAGTTTTGTTCATGCATTTTGTTTTGTTTACTTCTCTGTTGTGTTAATAGAAAGTGAGCTCTAGGAGATGACTAGATAATTGAAGTCCTTCTCTATAATTATGCCTCTGAATCACAATTATGATCTATTTCCAAAACTCCTTATCTATTTCTTCTTTCTGTTCATGTCTCTGCAGTATCACTACCTGGATAATACAATTGCTTCTGTTTTTCCCTTCAATGATATTCATTCAAATATTCTCCATCAACCTTCCTTTCTCTACTGTACAGGTTTTCTCAGATAAATATATCTTAAAATACAATGCTACATTATTTTCCATCTCCTTTTCCCCATCCTATTTCTGCTGAGAAAGATACAGCAATTCAGAGCCAGATTTTAGCTATGGGCTTAATCCTCTCCAAGTCTTAGTGACAACTATGAGGTCAAATTTGTTCTTTGAGTTCCAACCTTCAATTTTTGCTTATACAAACAATTGCTTACTTACAAATTTAATCGATGAACATCTTTTCCCTGGTCACTTCGCAACGTTACTTCAGAAAATGAAATATTTATTCTTCTCCTGATTATTCTTTTCTTTTCCTGATAATGAATTTATCAATTCATAGAAGCAAAATGTTGCATATTCAAATTGGGGGAATGGCATATGTGTTCTCTTATGCATTTGCCCACTTCACAACTATTTGTAGCCCTGAGGCAAACAGGGATTGTGGGAGCATGGTATAATGTATATTTCCCTCTCTTGGGTTGGGACTGGAATCCTAAACCAAAGATCTAGAGAAAAATCATTAAGACCACAAAGAGGGAAGGAGAAAGTTTCTGACTGATCAGTGGTGAAAGAATAGAAAGAAGAGATGACAGTATTTCCTTTATTTGAAAACAGGGTATGTGAGGAATGCTATAGATTTATTTTACTTTCAACAAAGTGATAAAATATCTTATGCAATTCCTGTGGGGAGAAAAAAGGAGAAATATGGTCTAGGTGATGGTATATTTAGCTGTCTCTAGTACTTGATAAATGACTAGACTAAAAAAATAGTCATGAATGGTTTAATATCAATTTGGAAAAAAGTTTCCAGGGTAGTTCCCTGGGAAACTGGCCTTGTGCTGCCTGACACTTTTATCAAGGACCTGGATAAAGAAGTATTCATGGCATGTTTATAAAATTTTCAAATGACACAAAGCTAGAAGGGTAATTAAGAAACTGTATGTCACAGTCAGAATCCAAAATGATTGACAGGTTTGAATACTGGGGTGAATCTAGTAAGACAATATTCAGTGGTGAATAATCCAAGTCTTAGGCTTGCGTTAAAGAAATCAGCCTCAGAAGTATAAGATGTGGGAGACATGCCTGGATAGCGATTTGTCTAAAAAAGATCTAGAGAGTTTAGTGGTTTGTGAGTTTATTATGTCAGTGATATGATATGTTTATTTGATCTTGAGCTCCAGTAAAAAAGGCCTCAATTCCAGGAATAAGGAGGTGACAGTCCCTCAGGACACTACTCTGGGCAGACTGCTTCTGGAGTATTGTGTTCAGGGAGGACACTGATAAACTGAGGAGAGTATCTAGAGTAGGAAACCAGGAGAGTGGAAATCTTTTGAGTTCATATAATAGGAGAATTGGTAGGTAATTAAGGATGCCAATTTAGCCTGGAGAAGAAAAGGTTTGTGAAGATACCTTCACAATATTCATGTATAAGGTCTATCATAAGGAGAAGGCATCAGACTTCTTCTCTTCGGCACTAGATGGCAAAACCAGGAACAACAGGTGAAAATTTCAAAAAGGTAAATTTAGGCTTGGTATATAAAAAAGAAAAATCTAATAGTTAGAGCTATCTCAGAATGGCATGGGTTAGCAAAGACTTTGGATGTCTTCAAAGAGAGGTTAAATGTAGTATGGTGGCTACATTATAATGTGGATTTCCTTTGGGTATGGGATAGACTAGGTCTCATTCAACTCTAAAATTCTGTAATTCTGGTTCCAAAAAATCAACTTGATGAGGTCAGTATTCCTAAGCAGTAGTTCATGTTCCAGAGACAGAGTTTCAGTAAATTGTGAACTCATTAAGTCAGTAGCGAGACAGGGCAAACAAACAAATTTTGAAAAACCCTATCTTCAACTTAGTTATTTTTAAGAATGGTACCTAGAATGAAGAAGTTGATCCTCTCAACTGTATTTTTTCATAATCAGCATATATTTATTCTAGTGACACAGTGGGGTGTTATGGAAAGAACTGTGGATTTGAAACCAGAACTTAGACTCAAATCATAGCTCTACCACTGAACTACCTGTTTAACCTTAATCCTAAATTTCCTTTTTTTTTTGGTTTTTGAGGGGGAAGGGAGGGCAGTTGGGGTTAAGTGACTTGCCCAAGCTCACACAGCTAGTTTTGTGTTCAGTGTCTGAGGCTGGATTTCAACTCAGGTCTTCTTGACTCCAGGGTTGGTCTAAATTTCTTAATCATTAAAATGAGGGGGCATTACAAGGCTTCTGTGGTTCCACCTAGCTCCCACTCTATAATCTTATGTTTTTAGGAAGGAAACTGATAAGTTAGAAGAAATCCAGAGAAGAATAGTAATGATGATATGAGGACTAGAAGCCAATCAATATGGGGATCAACTGAAGGAACTGGGGATATTTAATGTAAGAACAGACAAGCTTGGGGGCAAGGAGAACATAACAACTTATTTTCAAGTATCAGTGGATAGTCACATAGAACAGAGATTACATTTGTCTTGCTTGGTCCCAAAGACCAAAGTTAAAAAGGATGATTTAGACTTCATATAATGGAAAACTTCCTAGTTATCAGAACTGTCCAAAAGGAGAACATACTGCCTCAGGACACAGTCAATGCAAAGATAATTAATTTAGCAGGTACTTAGACCTTAGTAACTAAGGGCTAAGTACTTTTGTGAAAGAAACAGAAGGTATGAACTCTGTCTCTTGTTGCTGACATAACCTTAAGGAGTTGACTGAGACAGGAAGTCAATATGTGTGTGTGTATTTGAGAAGAGCTCCAGAAGAGACAGTCAGAATCAAGAATTTTCCTCCTGGTGGCTCCTGGTGAAGGGAGCAGAATTTTCACAGCATCTGGAAGCTGGGCTACTGGACTGAGAACTGAATTGGAATTTTCTATCAGACTAGAATCTGGTGAAGGCTGAAGTTGCTGCCAAGGAGGCTGCAGGGAAGGCTACCTGGAAGGCTAAGATTTCTTCTGGGTCCTAGGGCCAGCTCAACTGCTGGAGGACTGAAGAAGCAAGAATAGCATGAGATTTTGTTTGTTTGTTACTTGATGTAATAGTAATCAGTTTATCAGATACTTAGCACTTAGTAACTTAGGGCTAAGTGTAGAAGGTATGAACTCCGTCCATTGTTGAGAAGGTATGAACTCCCCTGTTGACTTGGAAGAAGGCTATTGGCTGAGACAGGAGGCCAGTGCTGTATATAAAGAAGAATCCTAGAGACAGACAGACAGAATTGGAATTGGCTACTCAGTGAAGGAAGATTCATGGAGAATGAAGCCAGCTGAGGGGGGGGGGAGAGGATGAGTGACAGATGAAGTTAATGGTTGTCCCATGAGTGGAAGATTGGTATATTGTGAATTGTTGATTCAATCTTTAAGTGAAAAGGGTTTCCCCCTTAGGGAAACCAGGTGATTATTCTTTTGTTCCTTGTTCTAAATATTGTGACTTTCTGTAATAAGATGTAATACTGAAAATATTATATTGTGAATATTGTACTGAATCTTGATTTGTAATGGAATAAACAGAG
>JAQQSW010020212.1:0-10897 GCA_028646575.1 Pseudocheirus occidentalis
ACACATCTATTACCCATTCAAGTTACCAGAGAGAGAAGCACCAACATCTGGGTTTTTCAAAGCCAGGGGGCTCAATGGCTTCCCAGAGTCTTGTCTGGTCAAATCACACAACTCTTCTCAAAGTGAGCTCCAAAGCAAAGCCTCACATCAGGGTATATATACAGGCTTCTCCTGGGTCAGCCCTCTTGACCCACTGTCCAATTACAAAGCAACAAGGTGTGGCCATTCCTCCCAAAAAAACAAGCTTCTTCCCACGGGCTCCACATGAACATTCTCGGAGCCACCTAAGCAAAGGGGATAGGGGCAGGAAAGAGCTTCAGATTCCCATTACAGCTTGTTCTTCATAATTCTGGAAAATTAATTTTTAATAGTTTTTGGTCATTCTATTTATATTGGTGTAGTCATTATACACAATGCATTGTTTTCTTCATTCTGCTTACTTCATTCGGCATCATATTGCATAAATGGAGACCATGCTTCTCAGCATCCATCATATTCATAATTTTCTCCACCAAAATAGTATTCCATTACATCCTTACATGTATATAAATATATAATGTGTATATACTTATGTATACATATATACATCCATCTGCACACATATACATGCAGTATGTGTATATTCATGTACTTATATGTGCATACATAAAATTGATGCCAATATTTTACCACAATGTTTTTTACAAAAGTGTTTCACTTTCATGGAATCAAAATTATTCATATTTACTACTACTACTACTACTACTACTACTACTACTACTACTACTACTACTACTACTACTACTACTACTGCTACCACCACCACCACCACTACTACTACTACTACTACTACTACTACTACTACTACTACTACTACTTCTACTACTACTACTACTACTACTACTACTACTACTACTACTACTACTATTCCCACCAGTACTACATTTACAACAGTTACTTCTATCTCTTTTTTGGTTAAGAGAAGATACCAAGGGGTGGGTAGGTGTCGCAGTGAATAGAGCACTGGCCATGGAGTCAGGAGGACTTGAATTCAAACCTGGCCACAAACAGTTAACATTTACTTGTCATGTGACCTTGAGCAAGTCACTGAACCCCAATTACCCTGCCTTTCCTAGACAGAAAGCAAAAAAAAAAGAATAAACAAGTTTACAATTGTGAAAGTTATGTAATTTGCTTCTCTTCTATTTATTTTTTTTTTTAACTCTTACCATTGTTAATATTAAGGTCATCTTTAATCTATGTTGGGACAGGGCATTAGAGTCAGTCTATGCCAAATTTCTTCCAGACTGGTTTCCAATTTTCTCAGTAGTCATTTGTTTTTATCAAATGGGAAGTTCTTTCCTAAATAATTTGTATTTCCAGGTTTATTAAACACTAGGTACTTGAGATGCATTTTTTTCTGGTTCTTCCCTGTCTAACTTCTCCATTTTTTAAAATATACCAACAGGTTTTTATGGCTGCTACTTTATAATATCATTTGAAGTCTGGAAGTAAAATTTAATTTTAATTACTATTTTTTTATTTATTTGTCTTCAAATTCTAGATAGTGTTTCTCAAAATGAATTTATTATTATTTATCAAGTTCCATAAAATATCATGTTGATAGTTTGACTGTTATAGTATTACAAGTATATATTAACTTTGGTAGTATTGTCATTATATTATCTTTGCACAATCCAGTCATAAGAAATGAATAGTTCTCCAATAGTTTAAATTGTTCTCTATTTTTTTAAAGAAAAAACTCAGAAGTAAATATGAACATGTTTTGGGAATTTTGGTAGATTGACCCCCAACTATTTTATTGTTTTAGGCTAGTTTTAAATGACATTTACCTTTTTATTACTGCGTTTTGGATTTTGATATTGCTGCATATAAAGATGGTATTGATTTTATGGTATTATTTTGTATTCTACAATTTAGCTGAAGTTATCAATTGCATTAATTATTAACTTTCCTTATTTTGTAGGATTTTCCAAGTAAACCATCTCTCAATTAGCAAAACTTATAGTATTATCTTTTATTTGCCTATATTTACAACTTTGCCTATTTTTATAACTTTCATATCTTATTGTTGTTACCAATATTTCCAGGTCTATATAAAATAAAATCAGGGACAGTAGACTTCTTTTATACCTATAATACTTGAGAAGGTTTCTAACATATCTCTATGGCTTGTGATGATTACTTTTGGTTTTTATATATATTTTATAGCAATAAAAATGTCTTTCTTTGAATATACTTTGTAGGGATTTTAGTATAAGTGAGTATTTGATTTTTAAGGCTATATATATATATATATATATACATATATATATATATATTAGTTCAGGTATTTTTGTATATTTAAAGTTATTCTATGGATTTTTTTGTATTTTCACTTTTGTTAGAAACAGTGTGGAGTAGGATCTTATATTTTCTTTTATTTCTTCAAGTTTTGTTTTGAATTTACTAATTTGTTGATTTCATTTTCTTCCCTCTTCTAAATCAAGTTGTCTGAATCTTTATTTTTTTATCTTTTCAAAGCTTCAACTTCTACCTTTGCTGATTATTTATATAGTCTTTTTTATTTCTTGTTTAGATTTTTTTCTAATTTTCATCATGTCTTCTTCAAAGCTTATTTTGTATTTATTTGATAAATTTATAATTTTTAAATTACCCTCTAATCTTCAGTTTAGTCCCACAGAAATCATTTTAATAAATCATTTGACTCTGTGAGACTTAATCCATGGGTGATTTTAGTTGTTGTTTCCACTTTTGTCCTATTGTGTACTTGTGTACTATTAGAAGAAGTAATAAAAAATAATCTAAATAATCTATTTTATTTTAGTTTTAGATTTTTTTCCTTATATGTTTATTTCCCTCCCTAGCTCTTCTTTCTTTCAGTTTTCTTTTTATTTTTTTTGAGGGGTGGGAGGTGGAACAGAGTTTTGAAAATTACATTTGATTTGCTCAGTTGCTGTAGTCATTTACCTTTCTTCTGCCTGTTATCAGAGGTGTTACTATGAAAACAATTCTCAAGTCTATCTTATTTTTAGAAGAATTTATCAGAATCCTTCTTTTTTATTGAAAACTCATCTTTTAAAAATTGATGATGAGGCTCAAGTTTGCAAAGTTTATCATCTTTATTTGAATCTTGACTTCATTTGCTCTTTGAAACACATCATTTCATTGCCCTCTGCATTTTCCAGTGGATTCAGAATTGTCTCTTGCCATTAGAATGTCCTTCCTTTATATTTGAACGTCCTTCTCCTGTTTCTTTAAAAAATTTGATGTTTTTCATTGGAAATGTTCAATTTAACCACAATGTATTTTCAAATTCATAACAGTGCTCTTCTTCCTACCTTCTCCCCTTCCTCTCCTTTTTCCCCTTCTTCTTCTCCTCCCCCTCCTCCTCCTCCTCCTCCTCCTCCTCCTCCTTCTTCTCCTTCTTCTTCTCCTTCTTCTTCTTCTTCTTCTTCTTCTTCTTCTTCTTCTTCTTCTTCTTCTTCTTTTTTGCTCTTCAAACATTGCCTAGCCTACCTGTCTCCTTTATCAAAAGAGGAAATTGAGGCTCAGAGAAGTATAGAAATCATACAGAAAAAAATAATCAGATTGAAATTTTTTTCTTAAGACCTCTGATTCTACAACCAGGGCTTCATACTATACCATACCATTACCTTCATAGCATACTATTTTTTCTTATTACAATCATAAATAAAAAAATAAGTGTCTCAAAATACAAAAAACAAAACAACACACACACACACAAACTATACCAGAAGGAAGTCATAATGATGTAATTCTTACAGAAAAATCACTGTCAGGAGCAACATCCTGTCACTTGTAGCACCTGGAGCTTTAGGCACTGGTTTTTTGGAATTAAGTCTGCAAAATTTTCTTGAAAGATCTTTGCCTTGGTTTTGGTTGAGGACACTCAACCACTTCCTGAAACTCTGGGAGGAGGAAAGGAATTAATTTTATAGGTGGTTTTAATATTAGCTTAGTTAGAGAAGAGGCCAAATGGCAGAGTTTCTTTGCACCAATATCTTTACTGTACACTGTGAATTAGCCATGTTGAATTGTACCAGTCGAAGGGTGAAGACTAGTGGCTAAAAAGAATGGCAGCTATGAAGAAATGAGAGACCCAGAAGTCCAATGTTGCTTACAATTATATAATTAGTATAGTGGTAAAAAGGCAGTCAATATTCCTAAGTATTCTATGGCTTTGTATCAGCAAGCACCCTTGCATACCCAGGATTGCCCCTAGCAGTTTCTTAGATCTGCTTTTCTAAAGGAAAGCAACTCAAAATGGGTTAACAATCCTACTTTAATCAATCAAACATATATCATTTACTTAGTGTAGGGGGAAAGGTCAGCACCCTGAACTTCAGAGAACACAAACAGTATACAAACAGAAGTTAAATGCTGACAAAGAAACAGATCAACAGACAGGTTTCCAGCCATATGACCATTACACCCATACCTAGTTAGTTGCCAGAGAGGGAAGCACCAACATCTGGGTTTTCAAAGCCAGGGGGAACAACAGCTGCCCAGAGTCTTATCTGGCCAAATCATACAACTCTTTCCAAAGTGAGCCCCAAAACAAAAACTCACATCAGGATAGATATAGCCTTCTCCTGGATCAGAGTATGTCATAGCCCTTTTGACCAACTGCACAGTCTCAAAGTAATGAGGTGTAGGTGTTCCTGAAGAACAAGCTTCCCACCACAGGCTCCACATGGCCACATTCAGCCTATTAGGGAGCAGAGTATATTTTCAAATCAGGGAATGTTCTCAGAGTCACTTAAGCCACTTAAGCAAAGGGCTTAGAGGGAGGGAAGATCTTCAGATTCCCATAGCAAGCTTAAGCTCCATGTATCTAATCAACCCATGTACCTGTCTAGGGCCTTCAAAATATCAGTCTCATGGAAGAGAGAGTACCCTAGAAAAATATGGCTTGTGAAAGGTGAAGAAAAGACACACTGTAATGAGCCCACAGTGTATCACTTTTTTATTCACTGATGATTAGCTCATCTTGTAGAATATGTTATATTGAGCCTAAGTTGATTTTCATTATCTTTCATAATATCATAATATTTTTCTTTCTTTTTAGTGTAAATTTCTAATAGAACTATATTACCGTGACTTATTTTCCTTGAATTGTGAAAGGCTTTTTTCCTTGATTGCTAACAATATTTTATTTGATGTAATCTGATATTTGACTATATTGTACAGCCAGTTAAACTTGGGAATTCTTCCTATTACCAATATTTACTTTTGTTATTTGTTTTGAATATATTTGAAGTTCCGCCTTCTCCCAGCGTTCCCCTCTATGATATCCTGGAAGACAGTTTGTGGATTTTAATCATGTTTTCCTAGGAATTTACTTTTATATTTTCATATTTTATCTTACACTTTGTTATTTTTAATTTCCAGAACTGAAAATTTTCCCAGGATAATTTATTTTTATTTTTGCTTAAATGATTTTCATTTTACTTAGCATTTTTATTCAATATTTTAAGTTTCCTTTTTTCAGAAAATCTATTCTTTTGAAGTGTTATTCTCTGGTTATAAATTCACCTTTTGTTAGTCTTATTTTGATTTCTTTATAGAAAACTCTAAAATCCATCATTTAAAAAATTAATTTAACTGGTTGGAGTATAGGACCTTGGGTAACCCTTCCAGATCTGAAGTACTTTTGAGCTTAAATTATTTTTATTGCTATCTATATTATTCTAGAAAATCTTTCAGTTATATTTTCATTTGGGGGAACCTCAATAGAATTCATTCAAGAGATTTTAAAAAGCAGTCATCATTTATTCAGCTCTTGCCATGTACCCAGGCACTGTAAGATGCACATGGAAGAAGAGACAGAATTGAAGCAATCTTCTAAAGAGTTTACATTACAACAGAGGAGACTATATGTACATATATGGTTATATATGATACAAGTACAAAACAGATGGAAATTATCCTTGCATGAGAAGGTACAGCAGATAGGGGAAACACAGAAGATGGTACTTGAACTGGGTCTTGAAGTCAACTTGAAGTGATGGAATTGAGAAAGGACAGCATCCCAGACATGTAGTATACCAATTGCAAAGGCACAAATATGGGAAATGGAATGTCATAAAGGAAGAAGGGCAAGTGGTCCAGTATGACTAGACAAAAATATCATTTAAGGATGGATCCAGAAAGAGGACAACAAACAAAACATGAAAATTCCAAGATTTCTATAAAGATGTATTTTTTCTATCCAAGATAGTAAAATCACCACACTTGTACATTAATATAATAGCACCAGGTGTGATAGCTTAAGACATTTTTATAAAATACTAATGAAGAGAGCAAAGACAAAAAAAAGCAGTTGGACAAAAACAAAAATTCACAGAATAGACCCATACTTGAGGCAACCCAGTTTTTAGGATTTTGATTCATCAATTTTCAAAATTGAGGAAAATTTGGCAAATGATTGAAAAGCTCAAAATTATTACTAATTTAAAAAGTGATTAGGGAGATATTAGTGTTTATTCTAAAACAGTCATATCTTTTTAAGCACAGAATATGTTACAGGTAATTCAAGATTCTGTTTTTCATATTGTATTTTGTTTATTAAAAAGTACTAGATACATTAAAGAAAAATGCTTTCCTACAACAAAGATTACCCCACATAAATTCCAAACTTACACAAGATTGCTTAAAAGACAGCAAAGATAACTTTGTTCATCCAAACAGGTAGACTTGCAAAAGTTGTTTGTCACCATTATGGAGGATGTAGAGGACAGAGCTTAAGTTGAATTGACAATGGATTCCTTATATATGACACAGTCCTCCGGATGCTCATAGATAGATAGATAGATAGATTGATAGATAGATAGATAGATATGTATGTATGTATATAAGTATACATACATATATGTGTATGCATGTATGTGTGTGTGTATGTGTGTGTGCGTGTGTATGATATCATGTCCCACTAGGCAGGTGTGCTTTGTAGAGGAGATCCACAATCTTTCAAAGATATTAGCTTAACTAGACACACAGTAAAAAATCAAGTGGATGAAGAATGCTTGTTTTCATAGAGCTATTCCATCAATTGTGTGTAAGTTGTGTATTAAGGATAGGATAGAAGAAAGAGAAAAGGCTACATTTTCTTTTGTCAATTGCATGATGCTTTCAATGACCAAATCTTCTTTTTGAAACAAGAATTCATATTTTAACAACTGTGATTTTTCTGATGATTTTGATAATGATACTGATAATGATGAAAATAAGAAATATAAACACCAGCACTTTGTAAAGCCAAACATGAGTAGCTCTCCAAAGGACGGCTGCTATGAATAGCTTTAAGGTTCTGATCACATAGTATAGTCAGCTCTCTATTTTACAGTAAATTAAGGCAAAACTTTCACAGAAACCAAAGTACAGCATTCTCTATGCTATAGCATAAGAACTTGTTACTAAAATTGTCACATAGTTTTCACTAAAGAGGCCACATAGTTTTAAACAAAAAGATATCATTCAATAAGTCCTTAATCAGTCATCATGAAGGAGAATTCTTCCATAAGGGACACAAAGTACAAAAGTCAAAGTTTTCTACCCGTAGGTCATATTGACTTAATGTCAGTCAAAAAGTTGTCTTTCTTCTTGATTGGAGATAAGTTTCCCATCATCCTTAACTCAATCATCCTTAAGATGTACAAGGTACAGAGGACAAAGTCCTACCACCCTTAGGCCATGGTAAATCATGACCTTCTCAGTCATCACTAAGTACCCAAGAAGAGGTCTTTTCATCTTGATCTGATGCTGGTTCCCAAATTACATGGTTCCTTTCCCATGTGTTCAGCTCCTGCCTGAATCTACCCAATCATCCACTGGATTCACAGGTAGGCAGTTTTCAGCTCTTCACCCAGCTCCTCAAACAATTCCACATTGAAGCTCACAGTACCCAGTCCACTTCAAGTCCTTTGTAGTTTCTGTTTCTGGGAAGACAAAGCTTAATAGAGCCACAATAACATTCATACACATTGCTGGCACCATCATCAAATCACTATCTGCCTGTGAAATCAACACAGACCCACCAACAAGGTCTGAGAACTCAACACATATCATTAGTATAGTCTCAGCACCACTGAAACCCTCCTCCAGGATTTCTGTGAAGAGACAACAAGAAAATCCTCTTTTAGGGCTTCCAGTAAGGTCCAACGGCTTCTGTACAAAGTATCACAAACAAAAATCAACACAGATAGAACAGACAAACAGACTGCTGGCCTCAAAATCCATTCCCCTTCTCAGTTCTATTTTCTCCCAGCTTTGGCTTCTCCTTATTTATGTTCATTATCTCCTCACTGTTCTACCCCTTCCTATTTCACCAGCAAGTTCTTCCTACTGTGGGTTTCACAAGTTCTCTTAACAAAGACTGGATACAATAAGGGCAAGACTCAAAAGAAACTTGAACTGAAACAGGGTGATAATTTAAAAGCTGAAACAAGGTACTAAGTATTTCTTTACTTGCCATTACATACTTATACAGTGTTTTAAGGTTTGTAATGCACACATACATATGTAATCTCAACTAGCCCTAGAAACTAGCCCTTCGAGGTTTGCAAAAATATTATCTCCTTTTATCTTTATGTGCTAGGAGATAGAAGCTATTTTTGTCCTCATTTTAAAGATAAGACAGACAGAAGCTAAGTGACTTGCTTGGGGTCACCCAGCTAATAAATGACTGAAGACACAGTTGAACTAAAGTCTTTCGGACTCAAGGTCCAGTGCTCTAACCATTCTACAACTAAACTGATCATTGTAGGACTATTATTCACCAAGCGCCACATTCTTTTAGGAATCAAAATGGAAGATCAGTCTAAAAATTGTTAATAATATGTGGTTCACATAAATAGGCTGCAACATAATACTGGTGACAAGCATGAAAAAGTAGCATAAATGCTTACATTGAAGAGATGTATTTAAAGGAAGAGGAAGTAGGCCATTCATACAATGAGAGTGAAAGCTAACACATACACAGACCACTTGTTCTATGGGTGAACTTGTAATATCCAGAGACCTAGATGAAGATTTTCAGCACATTGGGTGGACATGTAGAATAAATCATTTCTGCAAAGAATTTATGAGAGAACATGGGTGAAAAGTTGTCAAGATTGGAAGGCATTGAAGGGATCTATCAAAGTATCAAAATATCACAAAACAAAGAAATGATAATATTTCCAATAAATCTATCTATAGTGAAATCACATCTAGAGTACTAATATTATGTTCAAGTCTGGATGTTACAGACACACTAGAGAGGGTACATAAAGCAATGACAATGATGTTAAGGAATCTTTAGACAAAGCCATATATAAATAATTGGAATTCTTAGGATTGTTTAGCTTATAGAAAAGGAGATTTAGGCGAAATGTTATTGCTGTCTTTTAAATATTTTAGGGGAAGCTCAGTGATGCAGTGAATAGAGTGACAAGTGTGCAGTAAGGAGGACTCATCTTCCTGAGTTCAAAACTGGTCTCAGGCATTTACTAGTTGTGTGACCCTGGGCAAGACATTTAAACCTGTTTGCCTCAGTTTCCCCATTAGTACAATGAGCTAAAGAAGAAAATGGCAAATCACTCCATTATCATTGTCAAGAAAACCCCAAATGGGGTAACAAAGAGTTGGACATGACTGAACAACAACAAAAAGTATTCCAAAGGAAGAGTTATTGCATGTCTAAGAGGTGGTAAGGAGTAGGAAGTGATCTATCTATTCATTTCTTTAATATCCATAATAATATCAAAAGAGCCACACCAGGATTTACAGAACATTGGGTATATGTCTGTGAATAATTTATGACAGGACTTGAAGAAGAATTATATTAGGTGAAAAGACAGAGTTGGGCTGTGATATGCACTGTGATCTACATTAGTGAAATCATGTATCAAACAAAGTAAAACTCATGTGGAAGGAGAATTAGCCTGCTTCTACTTGGTCAAAGAGGGTAAAACTTAGAGGTTAGGTAGCTTTTCTAGGATCATAACATTACTAAGCAAAAAAGGCAATATAAAAACCCAAGTCTTCCCCATTCCAAGCTCAGTACTCTATCAAGTAGTCCAAAATGTCTCTCTGCAGAGTTGTTCAGAAGTTCAATGACATGCCTTGACAACTACTAAATTTCTCTTCACTAGAGGGTCTTCAAGTTAAGGCTGAATTGAAGGAATGTTACAAAAATACCTGCATATGGCTCAACCCAACTTTTCCAAATCTGAGATTCTATGTTAAAATTGTTATTTATTAATCTGTGATAAAAGAAAAAGTAAAAATCGAAGCTAATGATGTTTTGGATTGTATTCTTTTTGGGTTGTTATTATTATTGTTGGGGGATGTTATTGCTTTTTTGTTGGCTGAGGACAGGGCTATTAAAGAATAGTTATTAATTATCTGTGCTTGCTTTGTACCTCAAAGTTTGATTCTACAGGACCTGGTTTTCAGCCTTGTTTATGGACTGGAGAGTATTTCTATATATTCCTTCTAGAACTCTGCCTGACATGGACTGTAGAAATTCCTACCAAACAAACCAGTGATTAATGGGAGATGGAACTTATTGGACTTGAAGGACAAATGCTTGCTTCACTAGTTAAGTGAATGAGCTAATCAAAAAAGAGAAGAGCAGGGCACAGGAGAACAGGAAGAGAAACGGATGCCATGAAACTATACAGATTCGCTTGGAGTGATGAGCTGAACTGTTAACTTTTCATTTACCGCTTCACAAACTTGACTCGACCTTTATCTGTGATAGGAATAATGGACCAGTTGTTTAAAAAATCTTCTCAAATTAAACCTCTTCTTTCTCCTGTGCTCTGTCTCATTCTCTCTCTCTCTCTCTCTCTCTCTCTCTCTCTCTCTCTCTCTCTCTCTCTCTCTCTCT
>JAQQSW010020213.1:0-10897 GCA_028646575.1 Pseudocheirus occidentalis
GGCCTCCCCTTGGACTAAACTGAGGTTTGTTGGAAATCAAGAGGTGGAAGGATTGTGTGGTTGTCTGGGAACTTTGTTTGGAAACTAAAGTTGATGGTTGCCCCAGGAGTGAAAGATCAGTGTATTGTGAATTGTTGATTGAACCAACTCCCTCTTAGGGAGGCTGGGTCATTACTTTTGTTAACTGATTGATTGAATCTTAAAATGTGAAGCTGGTTTCTCCCTTAGGGAAACCAGCTGATTCTTCTCTTGTTCCTTATTCCTTTCTGTAATAAGATATAATATTAAGACTTTCCTTGTTCTGAAGATTGTATATAATATTGTGAACTGTTGAAACTGTGAACATTGTACTGAATAAATATTTATAATGGAATAAACAGAGTGTTCACTAATATTGTGTAATTCGAATCTTAAAAGGCTGTTCACAGTAGCATTCTCTCAGCAATCTACTGCTGATTGACTTTACAGCCTTTTAAAAATAATACAATTTTAACTTGACTTCTGAGTTTTTGTGAACCTCCTGCCTCTTGATTCTTCTTGGACTGGACAACTTGTCTCCTCCAGTGGAATATAAGTTCCTTAAGGGTGGAGGCTATTGCATGCTTCACTCTCTTGTCCGATTCCTATCACCATTCTTGGCAGACTGTAGATTCTTCTTTCAAGCTGAATGTTATGATTAACTGATTGATTGGCTGCTTTGTGAAACAAAAAGAAATATATGGAATAAAATCCTATTTGATATTGATTCTGTTATTCAGTATGTCCATGATTCCTTCTAATTTTGCTCAATCTCTAAATCTTATACCAATGGCATCTATGCTTTTATCACAGTCGTTTTCTTACACTGCAAGAAATTTAGTCTACACTGGAATCCAGAGAAATTTAATTTACCATCTATTGGTTGCTATAAACTGGGGAGTTTTATGTTTGTAATATTTTGGAATAATGGAGCCAATCCCAAGAACTCTATTTTTGCAATGACAGTAGGTTAAAGATACTGTTATTTTCCCAAGATTATTGGTTAAGGGAAGATGAAATTGCCTGACTGGACAAACTCTCAGTTGGATAATAGAATAGTGTACATTCCATTGTACTTTATTATTGTAAAGTTCTTTATATGTGCCTCATTTGGTACTGACTACAGGCTTGTGAGATGAGTTTTGTAGTCTTGGAGTCAGGCAACAGTTCAAATTCTGTCTTTTATAAAAACTGGTTGTATGATCCTTGATAATGAACTTAACCTCCTAATCTGTAACATGCAGATAATATTTTTAATGGTAAGATTATAGGTTTGCTGTAAAACTTTATATATTATATATGTATATATATAATACATATGTGTGTGTATATATGTATAATTTATATATAATATAAACATATAAATTTATATAAACAAGTATGTAAAACGTATCCAACATGTACAATGCCATGCCAATGGAAGAGACAAAAGGTCCAGTAGGAGGAGAATCAAGAGACAGAAGTGTCATGAAATCCCAGAAATCAAATTAAAACTGTGTTACTTCTAAACATATAAGAAGACCCAGAAAAGCATTTGAAAAGCAAGTGGAAAGTCCAGGGGAATGAATCAAATGAAGCTGTGGTATGACCAAAGCTCATATTCCTCCTGGGTACTCTCTCATTTTTGCTGCACATATATATACACACCAACATGAATCTACACATATACACACATAAAATACAAAGCATATGTGTATGTATCTTCATAATGACACATGTTTCTACATCTAGACATCTGTGTGTATGCATGTGCTTGTGTGCACATGGCATCTCTCCTCTTCTGTTCCATCTCAGTCTCCTCTTTGGGATCCCAACATCCCTCCCCTTTATGTGGAAAGACCCCGAGGCTCTTCTCTTCCTTCTTGGTAATTTCATCAGATCCTGTGGAATGAACTGTCACTTCTGTGAAGATGACTTTTAGCTGTCTGTGAGAAAACCTAACATAAGGAGTATTCTCATCTTATCACCAATTATAGTGCCCAGATCTCAAACCAGAAGAGATCCTAGAGGCCATTGAGTTCTACCTCCTAATTTTATAAATATAGAAGCTGAGGCCTGAAGAGATGCAGTAACATATTAAGGATCGAACTGCTAATATTGTCAGAGGAAGGTTCAAAAGCAGGTATCTTTTGATTCCCAATTCAGTCACTTATCTATCATATCTCACTTTCTCTGAGACAGTGTGGAAGGGCATAACCAAGATCTAAGGTCCAGCACATAGTTTATTCACAGAGATAGGGATAGGGAGACACCTGTAATTTTATTGTTACAGAAGATTCCTTAGTAAGGAAATTTCCAATAACAACACAGGTTGGTACATTCACCCAACTTAGAGTGTAAGAGTTGCCTTGAACCACAAGGAGTTTGAGAGACTTGTCTAGGGGCAGACAGTCAGTATGTGTCAGGGATGGGACTTGCACCCAGGTGTTTCTGGTTTTAAGGTGATCTCTCTATCCACTATGCCAAGTAACTCCCGATACAATCTCTTTATATACTGTACCTAAGTCACTAACAAAAGGAAAGTCAAGACCAGAGGTGCAATCAAAGCCAGGGCCATGCTAGATGGCCTCCATGTTTGTTTGTTTGTTTGTTTTTCAAAATAATCTGGTCTAGGTTAATGTCTCCCTCATAAGGTCCTGGGTCCGGTGCCTTTCTGGGATAGCAGGGAAGCAGATGGCTTCACTGGTGTCAATGCACAAATGAGTAATAGTTCATAGGATGAAAGGGGAGCTGGCTGCCTTGGAAGCGCGGGCTCTGTGTTAACCTGGCTGATAGATGACCTCAGCGGAGATGAGAGAGGGTCACCATCCTAGGCCCATGACACTGTGCCTGGGGAATGTGAACCAAGGCAAACAAATGTCTTCGCCCACGCTCTCTTGCCCATTCTGGGACCTGGCAGCTGTTAGCATGACTGATGGGTGACACCCAGCAACCTGCACACATGTTCTCTCTTAGTTTTCACCCTCTGCTGTCCCAATTCACCAAGGGACCTTGCCGAAAGAGGAGGGAAGGGGGAACATGCACACCTAGGCCATGGTGACAACACAACAGGGAGGCAATGGATCAGCCCCTTAGAATGGTAACAAAACCCTTGGGCTCCTCCAAAACTTCCTCCTCCTCAAATCCCCCAGATGGGCTTCTGAGCTTTACAAGCTGATTAAAAGGACAGCATACTTGCTACCTAGTAAAACCCTGTCCTCTGCAATTATCACCCTGCTCTCAGAAAAAAGCCAAATGGTCCATCCAGTGCTTCCCATCTGGTAAAGCCTGTTTTTCCTGCCCATGGGTTTCTGGAGCTCTATGGCCTTGGGAGATGGCCCTCAGTTACTCAAAGCTTTGCCAAAATGCTTTTGGCCAAGACAGCTTCTGGAGCATCCCCTCTTTTTCAAGGACATGTACTTTGTACGGGTGTGGGGAATACATGGAAGGAAGATAGTTCGTTTATCTGGTCCTGTCCATGTCCTCCTTTGACTTCTTCTGAAAGGCTCTCACAACTCACTTAGACAAGAATGTATCATGTCTACTATGTACCAGATATTGTGTTGGGAGTGGAAAGAAAAAACCATCACAGTGTTTGTTTGGTTTTTCCCTCAAGGAGCTTCATGTCAACAGCATTGCCATGCCTGTAGTAAAGCACTGGTTTGGTGATCAGTGGACTCTTTTGGCTTCTTCATAAGCAGTGACACCATATCAATTAAAATTTTCTAAGAAATTCCTGTCCAAGTCAATCTTTATTCTCATCTATTCCCTGTTATTCAGCACCAAGAATGTGCACACATGGATCTTTTTGGAGCTGTTGACATGACCCACAGTCTTCTCATTCACATCTGTTTTCCCCCTAATTTGGTGTTGACTGTCACTTTTTTCTCCTACTAGTCGACAGGCTGATTGCTCTCAGACAGTTGATTCTGAAATGACTCCTTTGGAAGAGGCCAGTTGATTCCTGTCAAGGAGTAGTCAATTTCCTTTCCTTCTTATCTTGTTCAGTCCCTTGTTGAATGACTTTGTAATACTTCAGAGTTAGAATTCTGAGTGTGAGGAGATACCTACACTCAGAGAAAGATCTAGAAAGACCAGAGTTTAAATGGAGACTGAAGCAACACACGCTATTGTTCTTTTCCAGGTCTGGTTTTGTTTCTTTTGTTTCTTTTTTTTTCTTTCTTTTCCCATTATTCGCTCCATTGGTTACAGCACTTCTATACAAAAAGACTATTGTACAATGTGAAAGTGTTTGCAGACCCCATACATGATTGTACGCCACCATGGGGGGAGGGGAGAAAATCTGAAACTCAAGTGATTCTGTAAATGAATCTTGTAAACTAAAAGTAAATAAACAAGTCGATAAATTTAAAAACAACTCATTAAAACATAAATTAAAAAAAAGAATTCTGAGTGTCCCATATGCTTTTTATGGCCTGTTCCCCCTTCTAACTCTGAACCACAATGTTTCAGCAGATTTTTCACCATATTCTCCTGTGATTGGATACGGCTTCTGGTATGGATTTATTTATTTATTTATTTATTTATTTATTTATTTATTCATTCATTCATTCATTCATTCATTCATTCATTCATTTATTTGTTTGTTTGTTTGCTTGCTTGTTTATTTATTTATTCATTTATTCATTTATTTATTTAATTACTTATTTATTTGTTTGTTTGTTTGTTTATTTATTTAATTTCTATGGCCTTTGAAATATCCTACACACAAGAGATATGGCATGTGTGACCTTTCCCCTCTGCCCCTGAGCAGCTGGTCCTGGGGTGAGACAAGGTAACTGGCTGCATTGCTCTGCCAGGCTCACTTGTTCTCCTCTCTACAGAACCTGTTAGTCTGCTACTTGGCAGTAGTCTCTGCCATCTCAAGGTTTTGGATCAGCTGAAGTCCTTAGAAGGGATGAGCCATGGCGTAGTTATGCTTTTTCTGAAATAACTAGAGCATTAACTTAGGAACAGTGGGATATATCCTCTGTTTTACTCCTCAAACATCTCAGTTATGAGGACTTCCATCTTATCGGCACTGGGATCTCAGTTCCAAATATTCTTTACTCTTGACCTTCTCTTTGCAGAAGATTAGGGTTCTTGAAATTATGACTTTGAATTCCTTTAGGCTCTCTGCAAGTACATGTAGGCTCTAGCAATAGGCTACTCCAATTGATTCTACCCCTTCCTGAGGTATGTTAGAGCATCTAACACATACTATTTGCCTACCTATGCCTATAACGATATACTTCTGCTGCAAGATTGATGCAGAGAGAGAGGAAAAGAAATAAATCTCTCCCTAGTTCTCTCCCTCCTGCAAAAGGTATGAGCAAAATCTTTGAGGTCTGAACTTGCTAATTTCCCAACTATCTGACAAGGATTGGTTATCCCATTTGTAAACTCTCAGTTTCTCCTGTAGTCCACATCAATGAGAAAAAAAGCACTGAGGTGATCCATGCTTAGGGAAAAGTCTGTTGGCCACCACTCTCACCAGTCCTCATTTCCAGTCCTTTCATTTACAAAGGTGACTACTCAAAATCTGACACCCTTACACACAGCTGTATCACACGAAGTCAATCTATCCTGAGATCCTTAAGTAAGTCCTTGAGATGTGATTCAATCAGTAGTCTTTGGTTCTTAACTATTGAAATAACTTATCTATCCCCAACCTATTCTTATTCTTAAAACTGATTGGAAGACAGATGCAACAAGGTTGATTTGTTGTATGTTGGGCTTTCATGGATGATTTTATTTAGCTGGGGTAGGGGGAGAGGGGAAACAAAAAGACAGAGAGGCAGAGACAGACAGAGACAGAAAGAGAGAGGGAGGGAGGGAGGGAGAGAAGGAGGGAAGAAGAGATAAAGAGAAGGGAAGGTTGTATGTAAGTATATAAGTATATATGCATATATGCACATATGTATGCATATGCATGTGTACGTGTGTGTATACGTGTATATACATATATCTGTATAGATATACATATGCATATACATATACATACACATACACACATATGCTGTTTCAAAGGTTAAAAACCTTTGCTTTGAATTTATTTGAATTGACTTCAATCTTCACTGTCACAAAAAAGAAATGTAATAAATCTAAACAGATCATAGGATAAATTATGAGATGATGATTCAAGTGGAGAAAATCTCAGGGGGGAATTCCTTTAGGAACCATGATACTTCCAAACCCAGAAAGATTTCTTTAGAGAGCATTGGCCACTTAGAAAGTGGTGACACCATGGAAAATCTCAGAACTAGGATTGGGGGGATCTTTTCGAATTGAAGGTTAACTCAACATGGGAAGGAGAATATTTGTGAAATCACAGTAAACAAAATTCAAAATGGCTCTCCATTCTACTTTGCAACAGCAGCTCTATGACATAAGACCATATACTCTTGTACTTGCCAATGCTTTTTAACCTTGATTACAAATTTAAAAATATTTTAATGAAAGAATAAGTTATATCCCATTGGTCTGGACAAGTTTGAATGTCTCCATGACATTAGGACTTTGTGGGAGAGTAACAATCCAATGTAAAACAAGAATTTTAAGACTCTGGAGACATAAACATAAGGGGACTGTTTTGTAAAGATATAAACCTGAAATTCCCTGCCCTCTGAGCAAGTCCGAGTAGGGGTTGGAAGAAAAATGGTGCTATTTCACATGAATTTTTTTGTTTTCTCCATATAAAAGAAAAAATAATTCTTAGAAATTATCTTTGTCTTCTTAACCAAAATATACTGAGCCAGAGTTATAATGATAAGCAAAGAACAAGAGAACTTTAGAGTTGGAATGGCCCTTAATAGTAAAGACATCTTAGGATCATGGAGTTAGATATAGAAAGGATCCTGAAAGCCATTTAGATAAAACCAACTCCCCCATTTAAAAGACAAACTTATATATGCATCAGAGCCAGGGAAGGTGGAAGTGGTGTAGCAGGCTAATACCAATTATGGTGGAAATGAGATTGAAGGGCAATGGTGTTTTCTACACTCCTGTCCATGACCTCTAGGCCACAAACTCATCAATTTAAAACTTAAAGCGTTCTTGAGACACCAACTACTTCCACTCTCATGTTTGCCAGTGAAGAATAGAATGCCAAAGAAATGAATTAACCTGATGTGTCAGAAAGTCACAGAATTAGGTGATTATTTGATTTGAACTCCAAAGGGAAGTTTCTGTCCACTGGATTATACCATGTCTTATTCTGTAGTCCATTATAAAAAGACCCAGTTTCCTAGTATAAAAGGAACAAAGGTTACCAATCAGTTTGAAGTGGGTCTTTCTTGCTTAGGTTCACATCTCATTCTCTATCATGTGGGATATTTTTGTAAAGTATCTAGTGGCGAATTCAAGCTGCCTTTCTAGTGTTACTGCAAGCAGGATGTTACTGCCAGCCCTCTAAAGGCAGTAACTAAGCATCTCTGCTGACTCCAAGGCAGCCCATTGGCCAGGAGTTCCCTCCACTTCAGCCAATACTATTCCCTCACTGCTGGAATTACCAGTATCTCAGTGCTGAAGAATGAATCATGGGGGGGGTTACATCATCCCCATATTTCTGGTTACAGAATGTCAAAGACATTATGAACTGCTGCTAAGACAGTATCAGACCTACTCCACCAGCTGCTTTTGAAAAGGTTTCTTTCCATTCAACATGTTTAAAATAATGACTGGGTGCTGCTTAACACTTCCTTGAGGAAAATAGTTTAACAGTAATCAGAGCATGTAGAAATAAGTGTGTGAAGAGTGCTGGGACAAGAGCCAGTTACCATCTGATCTAGGCCTGGCTCTGACCTTTCATAGATATGCAACCTTGGGTCAGTATCTTCACCTTTGAAGGCCTCAGTCTCTTCATAGTATAAAGGGGGTTATAAATGATGACCTACAAAGGATATAAAGAGGAAGTTTTCAGAGGAAAAAATTAAAGATATCTATAAGCATATGAAAAAAATGCTCTAAATCACCATTGATAGAGAAATGCAAATCAAATCAACTCTGAGATGCCACGTCTCACAAGACAGATTGGCTAAGATGACAAAACAGGAAAATTATAAATGCTGGAGAAGATGCAGAACAATTGGAACACTAATGCGTTGTTGGTGGAGTTGTGAACTGATTCAGCCATTCTGGAACTATGCACAAAGGGCTATAAAAAATTTCATATGCTTTGACCCAGTAATAACACTTCTGGGGTTGTATCTCAAAGAGATCATAGAAGTGAAAGGAAGATCCAAATGTACAAAAAATATTTATAGCAGCTCTTTTTGTGGTGGCAAAGAATTGGAAATTAAGGGGATGCCCATCAATTGGGGAATGGCTTAACAAGTTGTGATATATGAATGTAATGGAATACTATTATGCTATAACAAATGAGGAGCAGACGTACTTCATACTTTCCTGGAAAGGCTGATATAAACTGATGCTGAATGAGAAGATCAGAACCAGGAGAAATTTGTACACAATTTCAGACACAATGTATTTGTGATCACCAGCTTTAATAAACTGGACTCTTCTCAACAGTGCAGGGGTATAAGAGAACTTCAAAAGACTCATGATGGAGAGAGATATCTACATTCTGAGAAAGAGCTAGAAAACAGAATTTGAATACAGACTTAAGAAAACTACCTGCTCTCATTCTTTTTCTTGTTTGGTTCTATTTCCTCTTTTGCACTGTTCATTCCATCTGTTACAATCCTTCTTTATAACCTGACTAATGTCTAATGTAAAAGTATTTGCAGATAATATACTTGATTGCATGCTATAATGGGGTGAGGAGGAGAGAGAGGAGGAGAAAATTTGAAACTCAAGGGACCATGGAACTCAGTCCCACAAACTAAAAATAAGCAAATTAATAAAGACAAAAAAAAATGATGACCTAGAGGTGAAGGGTGAGAGTGGAGCCAACTTGGTGGAGAGAAGCCAGGAAGTTGTCAGTGTTCAGCCCAGATTTCCTCATAACCTTAAATTAACCCTCTAAACAAATTCTGGAGCAATAGAATCCACAAAAAGATGGAGTGGAACAATTTTCCATCTTAAGATATTTTAGAAAGAGTTCAGGAAAGGTCTGTCTCACTTGGGCAAAAGGGCCCACCACAAATGGGGTCCAGGCAAGCCAGCAGAAGTCTCTAAACCACAAAACAGATCAGCAAGTAAAACCCCCTTGGTCATGACTTAGCAATCCAATGGCACAACAGGTCAAATGTGAGGCCTCCAGTCCCACCACAGAAGGTCAACTGCCAACTTTTTTACCCCAGCACAACATGCATGAAAAGATTGGGTAAACCCAGTTCAGTAGATAAGCCACCAGCACCTAAAGCCCCAGCATAGAAAGCCAGGCACCAGACCCCTGGAACCCAGTGCAAAAAGCTTGAAAGAGTGCCCCCTGTGCCCCAGGAAATGAGTTCAACTATAAAAGTTGAAAAAGTCTTTAAAATGGACAAAACAAAACAAACAAACAAAAACACAAAAGAGATCCCCAATCATAGAAAGCGACTACGGAAACAGGGAAGATCAAAACACAAACCCAGAAGAGGACAGTGATGCCCAGAAACCTCTGTGAGAAGCCTCAATATAGACGATGAATGGATCTCAAAACCAAAAAGTGTTCTTGGAAGGAATTTCAAAAAATAAATGAGAGAGGTTGAAGAAAAATTGGGAAAAGAAGCAGTAGTTATGCAAGAGAAAGTTGAAATATTGGAAAAGAAAGGACAAAAATTGAATGAAGAAAACAATTCCTCAAAAAATTACAATTGGCCAAATGGAAAAAAATTACTGAAGAAAACAACTTCTTTTTAAAAGTAAAATTGACTAAATGGAAAAAGAGGTAGACAAGTTAACTGAAGAAAATAATTTCTTAAAAATCAGAATTGGGCAAGTAGAAGCTAATTACTCTATGAGACATCAAGAATCAGTCCAGGGATGGAGCCAAGATGGCGGCATAGAAGCAGCAAAGCACCACAGCTCCCACACAAACATGCTAAAAGACTCATAAAATGGGATGCTAAACAGATATTCAAGCTCCAAAACTCTCCAAAAGACAGAAAGCACATCTGTTGCTACAGGCAGCACAGCAGGCAGGTCTCTTCGCAGCAGTCTGTGACCCGCGGCCGAAACCCAGGGTCAAGCCCTGGGGCATCGGGCGGGGAACCGCTGCTATAGGAGAGCAGATTGGCTGCACTGGAGGCACAATTACCACATCTATCAGGCCAGAAGAAAAAAAGGCTAAGAGAAAGGTCAGTGGATTTTGCTAACTTGGGAGGAGAAGAGCAGGACCGGCCAAATTGTTCCCAGGGCAAAGAAGCAATGGGAGGTGGCTGTAGCAGCAGGAATGGCTGAGAGCCACAGCGGCCCCCACTGGGCTGCTTCAGAGCCCTCGGCCTGAAGATAGCAGGGGGGCTGATGCGATCCATCAGGGCCAAGGACTCTTGCGTTGAATGGCCTGGATCTGGATTGTGGTCTTGAGTGGTGGTCCTGGGGTACACTTTCAGTGAGCCAAGGCTGGGGGGTAGGGCTTCAGCACCCCACTAAGAGCTCCGGCAGCTGTGAGGGCCCCAGCTATTTGGGACAGGGCTTTCTCCCTCCAGGAAGCAGAGTTCCACAGAGATAAAAAACCAAGCAATTAATAGACTGGCCAACATGAGAAAAAGGAAGCAAGCTAGGAACAGAAGCAAAACTCTAGAATCCTTTTTTATGGACAAAAAAACCAAAGCATGGAGCAGGAGGAAGACAGCTCAGTCAAAACTCCCTCACCAAATACTTCCAAGACACTGGAAGAATGCCTACTAGCTATACATCAACTGAAAAAGGAATTTGAAAACCAAATAAGAGAAGTGGAGGAAAAATTGGAGAGAGAAATGAGAATGATGTGAGAACAACCTGACTGAAGAAAACA